>JBAIZL010000001.1:41243770-41306270 GCA_036971475.1 Prosapia bicincta
ACTGATAGGACTTCCCATGGGTAGGCCATCTAGTTGTGAATAGAAGTTTGAGTTGTGGGTGAAATAGTTTTGTTCGGTGATGATTTGGAGGATGTTTATGATTTCGGAAACGTGGGTTTTAGGTATGTTGTTCTGTATTAATTGGGTTTCTAGAATGTTGAGCGTTTCGGGTATGGGTATGTTGGTGTACATATTTGTTATGTAAGTGACAGTAGTGTTTAGTTGTGTGGTATGTCTATGTCTTTTATTTTATTTATAAGATTTGTTCTGTTTTTTATGTGTGTTTCTGTGTTTAAGTTTATGGATTGTCTGATTATTTTGTCCATGTGTTTTGCTAATTTATGCGCAGGGGCATTCTGGTAGTTAATGATGGCTCGGATGGGGACGTTGGGTTTGTGAATTTTGGGAAGAGCGCGGAGGGTAGGTGAACTCAAACTATGATCAATGCCGAGTTTATTATTTTAATATTATACAAGCAACGTTTCGGTTACATTTTAGGTGGCCCTTTTCAACCTTTTAAATCTACAAACTTAAAACATTAATCGTTATAATTTAAAAATTACAATAAATTGCAAGCTCAACAACTTTAAACACAATTTCAAACATACAAGGGCTGGATAAAAGTTGGTCAATAGCAATCAGTGGTTACACTATCAGTGCTTCATACTAATACTGAGACGAGCAACAGCATGTTACAATAAAGAGACTGTACTTCAAAAGTGAACAGTAGTTGAACTTCTTATAAAATCTTTTCTTGTTTTAAAGATGGTTTATTTTTAGTCAAACGTTCGTAAAATAGTAATAATGTATTTACTTTCTAAAATGAATCCATTTTATGTTGAACGTCCTTATAAAATATTTCATAAACTTTCGTGTTTAAAAGTGCTCTTTTGGGTAATTAAAAAATATTGTTATTAAATATTTTTTCAAATATTACCAAATACTTATTTAAAACACTTAGTTATTTGTCTTTTCGGTATCACATTACTCGAATTAAAAATAAGTGTCCACTTACAAGACAAAAACATTTTAAAAAGGCTATAAATAACAAATAGATTTATCCAAGTATTGCAAGTTTATAAAAGTAATTTATGATAAAATGGGACCTTATGCAATTATTCAGATAATAAGGATAATTTACTTTAAAAAAACAGACTCTCTTTCTAATCAGTTTATTTACCCGAGCCTTAATAGTATAGGCTAAGAGAAATATTTTAAATTCATCTTTAATATTAAATAAATTGGTTACAATACACAAATAAATATATAACACAGTGTAGCGTATGGAACAAATTACGAGGTAATTTTTGTTTTATTAAACAGTTACAATTTTATATAATTAAAACTTTAAAATACTGTAAAAACGTGTAAAAGTAAACACATGCAAATTTACTGTGTGAAATGGTTTTGGTATGCAATCCTACTCTATGCGCGGCGATTGTACCGAGCAACTTTAACTAACAAAAAAGTACTCTACAACAGCTGTTTATCTTTATTTAGAGGTTATGTTTGTATTATTTTTAAAATACTTTTTGTGTAGAGAAAATATACTTGCTCGAGCAGGCTTAAAATATTTCTACAAGTCATCATATTTACCTTATTAAATAAATTTTTATATTCGAACCTGTCAGGGACTCAATTGTTTGTTTGCATCGGAAGTTGTGGATTTTATTTATTATATTTCTAAGGTGGGTTACGAGTTGGAAAAACAAAGGTATTCGCCTTCTTTTTACTTACAAATCCCATTCATTTCATAAATATAATAACCTATAAAATAAATAAATAGTTTGAAACTAAATAGTTTTAACTGTAAAATCAAATACACAATATCAAGAGCACAGTGGTACAATATATTACAATGAAAATATTGGAAAGAACCCCAATTCCACAAAAATAACAAATAAAACAAGTTACTTAAGATTAAACACTCATGTACATTTCGATGACCATGTCATCATCATCAGAGGGTCTTATTACAAAATTACAATCTAACAAATAAGAAGTTACATCACTCTAGTTTGTAGCTTCTTGTTTGCTAGATTGTAAATTTGTAATAAGACCCTCTGATGATGATGACATGGTCATCGATATGTAGGCCTACATAAGGGTTTTTTCTTAAGTAACTTCTTTTATATGTTATTATTTATTATTTTTGTGGTATTGGGATTCTTTCCAACATTTTCATTGTAATGTAAAATCAAAGTTTAGCATCAATTGGCACCCATTAGTTATTTATTATTTTATTCAGAAAATGTAATAAATTAATACAAAAAAATTTTACTTTAAAATTTTAAGTTTTGACTTCATTCAACAGTGAAATTATTTGTAGGCCTAAATTTATTCGCATTTTTTAGTAATAAGTTATGCCTATAAAAGCAGAAAAAATCATCCTATGACAATATAATACTATTTGCGGTAATAAAGACGGGTTTCACCATATACCATATTTTAGATCTTGGTTTCTTCGTGGAAACCATATAAAATCAATCATATGTTAATTCCAAGTCTGGTTTATCTGATTATTTATTCCATATTAGCCCTCCGTCGTAAGTTGAATAATTTGTTGAGCGGACCGAGAGGGGATGTCTGCGTTTGCGCAGCGAACCAAAGGGATCCATAGATCTGTACTGTGCTGCTGCAGCGGTGGATAACAGAAGCCAGACAGAAATAGTCGGCAGGGTATAAGGAATGTCTGTTGATATGAAGCCAACGTTGTGGTGGGGGAGCTTCCAAGTCCAGTCTAAAGGAATGGTTAGCTGATAGCTGGTCGTGTGTGCGCGTGTGAAAGTGTGTACGCGATGCCTGCCGAGTGATTGTTGTACGTTAAGAAATGCAACAGCCTACGAATGCCCCCGTGGCTAACGCGTCCCCAGCATCCACGGGGGCAACAGGCACGGCTACCACGGCGAAATCCCATGTCAACGGGGGACGGTTCGACTTCGACGATGGTGGCACCTATTGTGGAGGATGGGAAGATGGTAAAGCTCATGGACACGGTGTATGCACAGGACCGAAAGGACAAGGAGCTTATTCAGGGTCCTGGCATTACGGATTCGAAGTGTCCGGTGTCTATACGTGGCCCAGGTAACCTAACCTCACTTTTTGGCTAAAAATAATAATTGTAATCTCCCTGCCTCGGAAGAGTCCATTTGTACGTTCAATAGTCCAAGCTTTTATTAGATCCACTACTACTTAACATCCAACCAAGCAAAAGATAAATCACTATTAGATCATCGCCACTTAAAACTAACAAGGCCCACAGAGTGCATTTCTTTCCAAATTATTACGTGATAGAAATTCCTATATTCTTCTATAATAAGCTATGACAGCTATTATAAATTATAATTTATCAAATTTATTTAACCATCCTTTAATAGTAATTTTATTTCAAACTGTATTGTTGGAATAAGTAGGAAAAATTAAACTAAACTGGTTCCTTAATTCAATGTGAAAATTAAACAACGCGGCTTTATTAATTAAATTTTATTTACTTATTTGATTTTTTTTATAACTATTATATATATTGCAAAATATAACTTATACAGAAAGTAGGGCATAGTTTGTTTGTCGTTTTCTACTTTTTAAGTATATGTAAAGCAAACAATAAGTGTGGTCGGAACATGATTATTTTCTATGTAACTTAATATATCAGTATAATTCTTTAATTAGAAGTTATGTATGCATGTGCATGTGTGATTTATCCTTATTTTACACGGAGAGCGATTTCTTTGAATTCATTCATTAAAACTTTATATCCCAATCCCGGGGAATATGTTCAGAAATTCCTATATTTTGATGGATAAAGACTTCTGTAGTTTTATTAGATCAGATGAAATTAAGAAATAAGTTGTATTAAATCATTGAAGTTATGAAAAGACTATTATGGTACACAACCAAAGGCTATTAAATGTGTCGCAGCCTAATTAACTTTTGAAAATGTAAATAACAGTTTTTTTTGATATTTTGTACGCCTGTGTGACTTTTTAAGTACAAAGTTTACAAGTTAAAAATTAGGTTATTTATTATACCTTTTTTATAATCTATTTTGAAATTAATCGTACATACTATGAGTCTTGCGTACTGTTCAATCAATCTCAAAATGTATGACGAATTTTTCAAAGCTTCATGTGTATGTACGAGAAAGCAACCTTAATTTAGTTAAATTATTGTCAACAATAACAATAAAAGGTATATAAAACAAATAAAAGACGTACACAAAACTCACAAATTAATAATTTATTGACTCATACTGTCAATAACATGCAGGTTTGCTCTAACTTAGAACCTCAAGTTCGTCGATAAATGATTAATTTGTAAGTTTTGTGCACGTCTTTTATTTGTTGTAACATAACCTCACAAGCTAAGCTCAGAGAATAGTTGTATAAAAGGTATATTCTCTATTATATTGAAATATTTATTTTGTTTTGAGACTTTTTAAATTTACGATTTCCACTAACTTTTATAAAATGCACCTTAAAAAAATGTATTAACATAGAAAATGTTAGTTAATTTATTAGTTTTTTTGAATCATAAGTTTACTACGATTTTGACGAAACTCATGGACGACTAGATCAAGTGACGAGTTATTTTGTTTTTATATTAACATTTTTTCCTTTAAGTGATAGATATACGACTTGAGTTTAGGATGTTTTACTGTATTGGTTAAACACAGAAATAAGGGAAAGAGGATTAGGAGATTGCTGGAGAGACAGAGATAAAATGGAGAATGGGAAACGGAAGTCATAAAACATCACTCACACACACACACACAACACACACACACACACACACACACACACACACAATTTTAAAAATTATGTCTACTCAGAAAGTCTCTAAAATAAAAAGAAAATTTCTTCTGCTATGAGTTGTAGCTTAAGTTCAAATAATTAATAAATCATGTTTTCGAACTGTTCCTAAAACCGTTGTACATTTTACGACTTTTCTATTTTGTTATCTAGTTTTGTATTACTCATTTGAATTTAATTTTCAAGTATTTTTTTGTCTTAAATTCTTTGTCACTATATTCTACATTATTGTGGAGGTTTGTGTGCTTGTTTATAGTGCTTGTTATCCTACAACTTGAAATTATATATGTTATATTGTTTGCAGACAGACTTTACAAAACATGTCTGTACATTAAATAAATTAATAACATGAATAATGATATTAACAATGCTTTATTTGAACTAATCCCATAAAGGAAACATAATTTACTACAATATATTTAAAGTCAAAATAGTACTTTATTTTAATTTTGTATAAAATAAATGTTTTTAAAAATAATACTACTCCTAATAAAATAAGTGGCTATATATATGTGTGTGTGTGTGTGTGTGTGTGTGTGTGTTTGTGTGTGTGTGTGTGTGTGTGTGTGTAAATGGTTTCTTGAAAAATACTCCAAGTATTTTTACCAAAATTGGTATATAGGGGGAGGGGTTAGCCTGCTGAGGGCTATCCAATGGGTTTAGTGAAAACTTTCATCTGAAATATCGTTGTCATCAAGTTTATAAAAATTTTTAAGAAGGTCATATTCCCAGAATTACATCGTACAAAAGTCAACTTGGATGTGCTATGCAAATACATCAATTCCCGGTTAGATCAACATTTTATTTTTTGCTATAAATGTCATTCTAGGAATAATAGAAAAAGTAGCTTAAATTTTCTTTTGCCAAATGATCTACTTCATACGTGAAACATGTTTCAAGTTTCTGACTCAATCGAAGTATGACCAGGTCGTAGATAGTTTTTCTGATATTGTGATTTATAGGGTCCGATCTAATCTTATTTTTAATTAAATTCCAACTTACTAAAGAAAAGAATTATAAAGTAAACTATTTTGTTTTATCTCAGCGTATTTGTACAATTTTTTACACGAATGTCATAAATATGTAGGCTATTTGGTTCGTTAGAAAACTGCTCTTTATTTTCAAATAGTTTCATAAAATTAGTGCTTAATTGGGTTTTGTAACCCTTAAATGCAAATACACACTGAAAATGATTATCAATATAATTTAACAAGGAATCTATATTTTGTTACTCAGATTTATTTTTGTTAAATGTATTTACCTATTAATTTAGTTTTCTGTTTCAGTGTTTACCTTAAGGTATTTCTGGATGTGTAATCGCTACCCTTTAGGTAATTTTTGTGAATGTGTAACAAAACTGTAATCATAAAGTATTTTACAGTAATTAGATTTTGAGATACAAATTTATTGTAGAAAGAATAGAAACTTTCGAGAAGGCACGTTTGTTTGACGAAATGTCTAATTAGATGTAGGCATACAATAGGATGTACAAAACATTATTTATGAAAAACAATTACAAAAAACGTTCATGTATGAAAAACAACAATTTAATTTGTTATAGAGTTTTGGCACAATCCCCCCTTAAAATAAATATAGTTTTGATAATATTTTCTTTTATAGGCCTAGTAATAATATAATGACAATATTTACATTGAATACTTAATTCGAGAAATAAGTAGGAAAACACACCAGTCAATCAACAATAAGTACTATGTATAGCTTAAATCTTACAGTTAAACAAAATATTAAACAACATAAAAAATAATAATAAATCTACAGCCTCTAATATATAGTATATCTCTTTAAAATATTCATTTCAAATTGTTCGTACTGTATAATTTATTTAAAATTTTCATTATAAACAACTATTTAAAATCAATTTTTAAAGTTGCTTGATGTGATCATCCTGAATTCACTGGTTAAACTAATTTTAAAAATACTTAACTAAGTGAGTACGTATTTGCTTACTTGCTGACGCATTTCAAAATATTCGTTCCTTTTACGAAGCACGAGCTTCGTAAAAGGAACGAATGTTTTGAAACGCGTCAGCAAGTAAGCAATTACGTATTCACTTAGTTAAGTATTTTTAAAATCAATTTTTAAAGCCTGTCAGCTTCCATTTAAGTAAAGCATAGAATGGGGCTTGTTGGCGGCCAGGTTTAAATTTACTTTCTGAATCAGATAGATCACGCAAACAGAGCAGGCCCGATTCTCCGAAACATGTTGCTTCAATATTTCTTTATATAGATATAAATCTATTCTGTTTGTTCTAATTTGGGAGGCGTTAACCAAGTGACGACAAAAACACACTAATATAACACAATTGGCAGCACTCTTCAGATTTTCTATTCCCTGATAGACATTTTTCTATCAAATATTGTCATTTATTACCTAGAAAGTTTGCCAAATGATAACAAGTTTTTAAATGGCTCTCTCTACTTCAGACTATCAATCCTGCAAGACTTTTTTCCTGCTTTCAAATAAAGATAAAGAGTTTTCTTTTGTTCAATAAATACTTACGCTTGTGCTTTTTTTGGGTAGGACGGTAATAAGGATTTTATTCTGGGGGACTAAGTTTATTTTAAACATTTGGACAAGGTGACTGATTCTCTTCTTTTTTGGGTGACATTTTTGTTTTTGTGTGTAATAATGCATGTATGTAGTAAGGGTGTTTGTGGGACATAAGATAGTGACTTAGAATCTTCTTTACTCTTATCTACTTCCATATAACCTTACATATTTTTCATACAAGTGTTGTATCGGGTACCTTTTAATGACCTCGATAGAGAGTAGATCTATGTGATCAGTGAGCATGCACATGTAATAGGCCAACTGTCTTCAATACCAGAAAATCTTCAATTTTCTGTCTTCAATACCAGAGGATCATTATGTTTTTCTTTATTCTTATCTACTTCCATCTAATCTTATATATTTCTCATACAAGCGTTGTATCGGGTAGATACCATTTAATGGCCCTCATGGAGATTAGATCTATATGATCAGTGACCCTGTATATGTAATAGGCTAACTCTAATATTCCTGATTTCCATTTCAATAGGATCCATTACAATAGGATCACTAGTTTATGTGTTTTCCTTACTCCCAAATAACTCAGTCTAATTTTCCCTATGCTTCTTACAATGATTGTATCGGATAGCAACCTTTTAGTGATATTGTTATAGAGTAGATCTACGTGACCAATGACCCTATAGTGTAATAGGCATACTGTAATTCTCTGTTTCCAGTACCTGAGGATCACTATGTTCTCTCCTTACTCTTAGCTAACTCCATGTAACATTTTATATTCTTCTTACAGGAGGTGTATAGCATGCAAAATTTTTTTGATCTCAATAGAGAGTAGGTCAAAGTTATCAGTGATCCTGCATAAGTAATAGGTCAACTATAGTTATGTGTTCCTGCATCAGACCTTCATTATGCTCATTACTGACTCCTAGATAATTTCATCTAATCTCTTCTTTTCATCCTACTTGAAACCTTTTTTTGACCTTGATAGAAGGTAGATTTACCACAGAACCGCGACCATGCACATATAATAGGCTATATGTTCTTTCATTACTCTTAGGTAATTCCTTCTAACCTTCCCCGTTCCTTTTAAAAAGGGTGTAATGTGTAAATATTCCCTTAAAAGATCAATCGAGGTTATTACTATGTCAGATACGCTATCCTGTTAGTGCCCAGCATCACCCATGTGGTTTATGTCCCTAACGTAACAATAACTCTACCCACAATCCTTCCCTATCCTGTGCAGGGGATAATAGTCAAACCGGCTGATTGGCCTAATACCTTAAATAATAATAAAAACAGAATTGTAAACGTTTAAAATATTATTAGTAAAACATATTGCTACTTTAATTGCTCGATATTTTCAGGCGATCTCTGGCGTACAATTATAATAACAGTCGATTCTAAACGCTAAAGATGCTAAACCTGTTCTATACTTGCAAGTAGCGCCAGTTTTATTGTTTATATTGTTTATAATGGTTCAACCATGGTTTCCATACTATAAGTAAAGATTAAATTTTGTATTTAATCAGTGTACTTTATTTTTATACGTTGTGTTGAAAATTAAAAAAAAATCATTTACATGCGTATGCAAAATTTAAGTCGTCTATAGTAGAACAAAAACTCAAAATCTAGCTATACACGAAGGTAGGCTTGAGAGAAAGGTTTAGTTTGATTTGATATCATAGTCTTGATGTTGGCAAGTTGCCTCGTGTGTGGGTGACAATGACTGAAGGAAAATGAAATTTGTCAAACCGCTATTTGTCAACCATTACAAAAATAGTTACCTTCTGCAGCATTTACAGATGATCTCGATATTAAGGTCGCATCTACAGATAGAGCATTTTGAGAAATTCAATTACTACTAAAAAAAAGCTTACAGACTGAGTTATAAATGAGTCCAAAAACGAAAACCATTGAAAGGAATCACCGAATAGTTATCCTCTGGACGTATATTTAACAAAACTACACGTCTGATTCATTTACAGCGCTGAACAACTTCTCCTTGGTCTTATTAATTTCCTTCTACTAGCTCACACTCTCTTGATATATATATATATTAAAACAACATAGGTTATTCAATGATTATTGTATTTTCCAAATATTTATTCAATATTTAAATTATAAAAATTTGGGTGTCTAGGTCGGGTTCGAACTGAGTAGCTTAATGTTTAAAGTCTAGCGCTTTTGGCACTGAGCCATCTTTCCCAATCCTAGAAATCTACTTCTCAAAGATGTATATGAATTTTTCTTTTGCTCCCACATAGTTGTCATTGACATGATCGAAACCTCCATTGCATAACCTTAAATTGTTGCCATGGTCACCACAAAATATCATAAATAATTTTCATGATTGAAAATGAATGAAAAGTATAAAAAAAAACAAACAAACTGTATTAACGGTATCGAACCTTGTTTCAGAAATAGATAATGTGAAAGAAAAGTGAAAAGAAACTAAAACACAATGCAAGCGACAAAAAAAAGAAAGCGTATAATTTTTAACAAACAAAAATAATAATCCAACACTAGACATAGAAAGAAAAATGAAAATTGCAGGGAAATTTGCTTTCTATTTTGCCACTTAATATTGTTATTCTGACATATGTATATACATATTCATACTAATAGTAATTATAAATTAAAAAGAAACTGAAATAAAATTTTTCTTTGTTGATTGAAGAAGGAATTTGCTACGTAAGTAAGTAAATTTACTTACGAAAGTAAGTAAGTACGTACTATACGGAGGTCACTATTGTACTATTGCCCACCCCCAATGCAATGTGTATAAAATGAATCAAAAACATGTCCTGAGAAATATTGATAATTATTATTTTTGTTATTGCCACAGAAGGTTAATTTTATATGCCTGTTTTGAAATATACCTATTAAGGATCCAGTCAAGATAGATTTAGTTGTAATTTTATACATTTAACCAAGCAAATCTACATACGTAAGGTAAGAATAGAGATCACGTGATGTCACCTGGCAAAAAGTATTACTCCGCCGAAGTAGACGTCTAATTAGGTAATGTTGTATAAAATTACAACCAAATCTGTCCTAACTGGAGAGCTTTAACTATATTTAAATATATGTATACATAGTACTTCTTACTTTTCTGCACTGCATTTTTTACCCAACTTTAGTTTGATAAAAAAATAATCTTTCATGTAAAAAAAAAAATGTTATGCATCTGGCCTTAGGACATATTTTATGTAGTCATTTTTGGAGCGCGGTAAGAAAAATCCCTCTACAATAGTGGTCTCCGTATAATACGTAAGTACCATTTTTTTTTATATTACTTGTTTAACTCTCTAGTTGTAAGAAGTACATGAGCTTATTATTGTTGAAAAAAATTGAAGACAAACTGAATGAATTCTGTTGAAATTGGTTTCTCTGTCACCAAGAACAGATTTTTCCAAAGAAAAAAACACAGCTACGATTTTTGTAATTCGAAGTTAGTAGTTAAAATATTAACGATACAGTAGGCCTTAAACATCAGGCCTTAAATAAGACTGGCTGATTGTCTGGCTGATTATCTGGCTGATTGTAAGTGTAATGAGAAATTTGGATCGTTAAACGCACATGTAATTGAATGTTACTAATTCTTTAGAATTATAAATAAAAAAGTATAAATAAGTTTTTTTAAATATTTTATAATTGATAAAATTTGTTCCTTTGGTCACTGTATCGTTGGGCTGGGATGGTAAAAATATGTGCCAACATTTAAATAAACAATTTAAATTGATCGGAAGTTACAGCAGAGTTACTGATAGACAGACAGACACACTGGCAAAACAAAAGAATCTTGTCGGCTTTTGCAAACATTTTCTAAAAATAAACTTAAATCTCAGATTAAAGCAGGCTGTTCTGATTGTGACTATATGTAGGTCAGGATTTAAATCGAAACAACTGAAATCGTTTTCCTTCTTAACATTAAAAAGTTTTTTCTAATTTGTGGGTGTTTCTACGAACAAAACTACCATTTTATCAAAATAGGTTGTTGTAATCATCTTGATTTCACTGATTAAATCCTAAGTAATTATTTGAAGAACTATGTGAAAACTATCAGCTTACTTCCTGACGCGTATACAAGTAAGTTAATACAATAAAAATATTAGAGAAAAAATTGCAATACCACAAAAATAATAAAAAAATAACTAATATTACAAGTTGTGTAAGAAGAAATCCTTACGTACATTTCGATGACCATATCATTATTATCAACGAGTTCTATTACAAAATTACACTCTAGGAATACAATAATTTACAAACTAAACTGACCTTGGCCACATAAACTAAAGTTTCAAAGTGCGTCAGCAGTAAGTTAATAGTTGTAACTTAGTTCTTTAAATTATTATTTATAATTTCGAGACACTTCCTTAGTTACTGTACGACTACGCCATAATTTCATTTCCATCTTTAAAATGTCTTGAAACTTTTGAAGCGTTATATAAGATATGTAATTGGCGGATTGTTATGGTTTTTACACTGAAAAAGCAGATAATAAAAGTCGAATAAACATAGTGCAGTAGTTTTTAAGAAAGCCTGAGTAAAATGGAAATAAAGTCGGTTAAACCTAGTTTTTAAAAAATAATTGACGAACACTAGGTTTGTTAAATGAGTATTAAAACTATTATGTTTATAAATAAAACGTATTCATAAAATTTTGTATAAATGTTATATTTTATTTGTATGAAATATAATTTTGACAAAAAGTAATATTAAAAAGAAAAAATACAAACAATAATTTGTAAAACAGGAATTTTTGAGTATCAAAGTATTCGAAATAGTATAAAAAGTGCAATAATTTCAAAGAGAAGTGATAATACTTTTAACATCCAAAAATGTCTTAAAATAAATTGGTTTATCAAAAATAAGGTAGTACATATACCGCTACATATGTTAAATTTTCTACAAGCTTCATTTTAAAATAATATGTTTATTACTAATTTATTAAGTTATTAATCATTAACCATTAGAATTAAATATATTATGACAGTCTACTTCAAATTTCACAAAATCTGCTGTAGCTATTGTTCTATGAACTGTAACGGATTATCTGCTTTCTTAGCAGAGAAACTATCAGTTTTACCCTTAACTAACGCTTCAAAAATTTTAATTATCACTTAACTAATTAAAGTTAAAGAACGCAAAAATTTGATGAAGATATTAAGGAATAAATTTTCTTAAGGCGGTACAATTCTTAAACACGAACTATATTACGGTGACATAGTCGTGTGTCGTACTATGGATCTGAAATTAGTTCCATATCTCCCACTTTGGGTTTAAAACTGTTGATAAGCCGTAATATCCAGAAGGTATCAAAGGTCCACTGAAGCCAACAAAGTTTTTCAGTATACTCTCTTCACTGTTGAACAATATTTTTATACCTTGCGTTTGCGTGATAATTATCAATGGGAATTGATTTTTACACGACACTGGAAAGATTGTTCCTTATGAATATGTTGTTTTTCCAGTTAATAATTAAGTCGTGCTCAGGTCATTCTTTCCAAAACTGAAATTCTCCTCCAGCCAAAACTGGAATTCGAGTTTTAGTGAAGAACCTATGTAAACTTTTGTTTTCCAGATTTCAAAATTAGAATTATCTAAAATTGATTTGGATTATTCGTGTGCTAACCGATTTTTAGTCACCGAGTTTGCTGTAATATTAGAAAAGTAAATTGACGGAATTTGGAACTAATTATTTTATATTCTGTGTGTATATTTTATACAACCTTTTTTTTGTAATGATATAAAATTTTCTTCGTTGAAGGTTTTGTTAGACGTGGCATGCCTTCCACACTACCGATACTTCAACACATTTGAATTTATTGTCTTTTGAAATTTTGAGGGCTGTCTAAATGTTTGGAGATCGACAAAGTAAGATTACCTTTGTAAACAAATTTATAACGACTTTTTATAAATTTGCATAAGGACTAACATATTTATAAGGACTAAATTATTTAGATGGGCTATTTTTGATGTACTTAGACAGAGTGGTCTTTCATATTAAAATTTGTTTTTGTTTTATTTTCTAGTTTTAAGGTGGCCAGTATTTATCCAAGGTATAATTTGTACTGTTACGGCCTACAAAGTAAAAAAAAGGGTTGTGGATATAGAAAGGATTGCAGGATATGGGGGGGGGATTGTGTCATCACGTGTAGGCCTATAGAGTCACGTACCTCAAGTTGACCTATTCTATCGAAGTCATTAAGAGGTACCGTGCATTCCCTTCGAGGACCTTTAAAAACCGAAAAGGAAATTAAATGGAATTATATAGGAATAAGGAAAGAACAAAATGACATCGTGGTACATTGAGAGTAGAGAATAATTATGGTATCACGCGACTTACCCGAATTAAACTTGCTCTTAACCAGAGTTCTTCCACAACGAGGTCAATATATGAAAATCTATAGTTTGTTTAAATGTAAAATGCGTTCAAGAATTATATCATCTAAAGACATCCAAATTAAGAGAAAAATTGTGATATTTTAATAAAGATATTGTGAATAGCTATGTATATTTCTAATGACACTTATGCTACTACTACACTTTGTGACAGGAGGATGGCAATTTACGTCAACTTGCTCTGACTAGATTCCCGCCCCTGCTGATCTTGCAAATATACCTTGTGCGTGTGTTGTCCATGTTACAAGAGTGAGTGTTGTAGCTCGGAAATAAAAAATAAAGTCTATTGGTTTGGAGAATTTAATATATTAGGAATAAAGTAAGACAGGTCTATGGAGAAAATTACATCTACTGATTAGAGTGGAAGTTTCAAAACTAGATAAAATTATATGTTCAAAGGGCGGTGGCAACGTTTTCAGAGGGCGGTGACATAAATATTTCAGAGGGCAGTGACATACGGTCTTGAAATTCTTTTGACTTTTCTCAAGCTAGTTTAAAAATAATTTGTGGACTTTCTGCCTATTTGTTATCCTGCACAAATTATTTGTTTTTGCGACAAATTATTAAAATTTTCAATGCTCTTTACTATTAGACTATTAGAACGTACTCTAGAACTTATCTTTCGGAGGAATGATATATTATTATTTTCCCCCAGAAAATATAGAATCATGAATAACCTAGTTCCTTTTTAGGAAAATTGTTAAGTTCGGTTAAACGAAGCAGCATTACGAAGGCGTGCTCGTGTTTGCTCTATATACTAGAAATAAACTCAACAAGGTCAAAGTCGAAAGAAGAAAACGTTTTTCTTTGTAAATTTGTTTAAATTGATTTTGTGATGAAATTCCAGAGCCGACATAAAGTATCTCGGAGTAAACTATTCTCAGACACATAAACAAACCAAAACCAATGTTTCCTTCAAATCCATCAGAGATGAAATTCTCATCTTCACCTAGGGTAAATATTTAAATTAAGTGAAATGAAAATAATTCAGTGATGAAATCATTTAAATGAAATAGAATACACAGTCTATGTGTTATTTGCAATTTAAAATGTATATTTAATTTTGTTTAATTAAACATATAATCTGATGAAACAAGGATTTAAATCTTTCACTTCTGTGAGATTGAAGTTATTTAAAAATTTTTAATAAGAGTTGATAATTTAAAATTTTGTCTGACGTATTATTTAGATGGTGCATACTTTTATAGAGCGTCTCAAACTAAATTACCTTCTCTAATTTTTATAAAACACCAAATACCATTTGTCAATAGCCTATATAGGCTTTTACTTCGTGGGCTACCCAACCTTACTCTTCTAAAAAAAATCATTTTACTTTTGAATTTCTGAGAAAATAGTTTTTTTTTAGTTAGGTAATAATACAAAAATCCATATGTAAATACATGTGAGTATAATTTATTAAACAAAACTTTGAAACACAAAAGTGATAAAGAATAAATAGTTGAGCTGAATATAAGCAATAATATTTATATAATTTTTATGAAATTGCAATTTTTTTAAAAAAGAATAATCATGTCAACCTCATTTAAATACTACCATTAAAAATACACATTATATATTATTATAACTTATGATTTTGGATTTACATTCATTAATTTATATTAAAATGTGTAATAAAAGTGATCGGCTTTATATGTTTCAGGGGGTCCTGGGCTCCCTCGATCTCTCTTACATACGTCATTGTTATTTGTAGAAATAATTAGAAATTGTAATACATAGCCAATTGATTAAAACCTCATGACTTTCTAACCTAAATTATTAAAACATTTGAGTTAAAATTATTTAAAAGTTTGAATTTTTTAATAATAAACTCGTATTAAAATAACTTAACTAAAGTAATATTTCATACTGAGCCACTTTTAACCTTAGTTCGATAGTAGTTGAAAGTATTTTTGTCTTAGCTGACCTAGAAGTAACGCTCGGGAATTCAAATGCTTGTGATGAGCAAACGTGTCTAGCTGGGGTTCGAACATTTAATAACGAAACAATACAAAATGCTGTAACTTTAAAATAATCAAACCATTTTTAATAAAAATTATTATATTATTCGCCAGATTTACTAGACTTGTGACAATTAGGTGAATTCAAAAGATAAATTTAAAACAGACAAAAAGCAATGCCGTATCGCAAATTTATTAATCATTAATTCAAAAGCAAACAAAATAGATAATAATATTTTTTTGTTATGTGGAAATGAACTTCCGTTAAATTTTAACTATTTTTGATTCGCTCCTTTCCATAAAATTATTATAATAAGGGAGAAGACTTTTCAAACAAAATCACATTTTGAAACAGTTAAATGTCATTTAAAATAATAAATTTCTAGAGCACATTGGACTAATTCTAACTAACCAAATAAAAACTCACTATCCACAATATAAAAATCATTGTAATAAGGGAGAAGACTTTTTTAAACAAAATCACTTTTTGAAAAAGTTAAATGTTATTTAAAATAACAAATTTCTATAGCACAATGGACTAATTCTAACTAACTAAATAAAAACTCACTATCCACAATATAAAAATCATTGTAATAAGGGAGAAGACTTTTAAAACAAAATCACATTTTGAAGCAGTTAAATGTCATTTAAAATAATAAATTTCTAGAGCACATTGGACTAATTCTAACTAACTAAATAAAAACTCACTATCCACAATATAAAAATCATTGTAATAAGGGAGAAGACGTTTCAAACAAAATCACATTTTGAAACAGTTAAATGTCATTTAAAATAATAAATTTCTAGAGCACATTGGACTAATTCTAACTAACTAAATAAAAACTCACTATCCACAATATAAAAATCATTGTAATAAGGTAGAAGACGTTTCAAACAAAATCACATTTTGAAACAGTTAAATGTCATTTAAAATAACAAATTTCTAGGGCACATTGGACTAATTCTAACTAACTAAATAAAAACTCACTATCCACAATATAAAAATCATTGTAATAAGGTAGAAGACGTTTCAAACAAAATCACATTTTGAAACAGTTAAATGTCATTTAAAATAACAAATTTCTAGGGCACATTGGACTAATTCTAACTAACTAAATAAAAACTCACTATCCACAATATAAAAATCATTGTAATAAGGGAGAAGACGTTTCAAACAAAATCACATTTTGAAACAGTTAAATGTCATTTAAAAAAACAAATTTCTATAGCACATTGGACTAATTCTAACTAACTAAATAAAAACTCACTATCCACAATATAAAAATCATTGTAATAAGGGAGAAGACGATTAAAACAAAATCACATTTTGAAACAGTTAAATGTCATTTAAAATAATAAATTTCTAGGGCACAATGGACTAATTCTAACTAACTAAATAAAAACTCACTATCCACAATATACAAATCATTTATTTTACTACAATTACTTTATGTGATTTCGATTACATATTAAACATCTTCAGAAGTACTTCTGAAGATGATTACCATGCAATTGAAACGTACATAATGTAATTGTAGTGAATAAAAGATTTTTATATTGTGGTTAGTGGTTTTGTATTTATTTATTTAAAAGTCATTTGTTTAGAGAGTGTAAATTAACATGTCTTGGAGAAAGTGTAATTTAATTTTGTTTTAAAGAAATCTCTTATATAAGCGGATAAATTATTAAAAATATTTTCCAATACCTAGCTCACAGCAAACTGACTTTTATCCTGTAAACAGGTACCGCAGGACAAAGATATTTTCAAAGCTTGCAGTTAATGATAAAATATAATGCTCAAATTAAAGATTATGTATTGAAAAAATTAATCATTTATTATCTATAACGCTAATTGCGACGTGTTAATCATTGAGAAATAAAAGAAGCAAACGTAGAACTTTATTAAAATTTAAATGTAATTTGTGAAATTTTGGGGAGGAAACATACAATGGACGAATAAAATGAAATGTAAAAAACTGATGAGATAGCAAATATGCTGAAAGAACTAAGGATGAAGAAGAAACACAGTTGTGGAGGAGTGGAATGTAAAATAGATAGTTAATAGATTTTATGTTGAAGAGAATTTCATTTAAGAAAGTTGTAGAAATTTCAATTTGGGGTAAAAAGTTAAATGTATATCTATCATAATAAACCTTCAATTTAAACGTATCGAAAATAACAAGAGAAATAAATTCATAATATAATTTAATAGTACTGAAAATGTTTCAACATTTAATTTCGTTTAATCTCAACTATCTAAACAGTTTTTACTTTTTTAACATCTCATTTTGTGCTTGTAGAATTAAAAATAGATAACAAAATTAAAAACATGCTTTTGTTTTGAAATTATCTAACAAAAAATAATATAGGCCCTTCTGTTTTTCTGCTACCCAGGATTTCGAATTTTATTTAAAGTAAAATTACAATCAAGTGGTGTCAGCAGGAAATATTTTTCTTTAAAACATGATTGTTTTTTTAAAAATTGAAAACAACTTACACATATGGGATGAATATAACCTAGAATTTTTTTTAGTGCTGAAATGCCCAAGTATTTTGAGAAATCATTTACATTCATAAAATAATTTGTTAAAAATATTATCTATTTATTAAAATTTTGGGACCATAGGCTTACGATGCTCGAACATAAATGTTTTGGTTACCCAAAATTTAAAGTTTTGTAATTATCGTCAGGGGTTGTGTTGTATTTTATATTTTCAATTTGTAAGTCATTAAATCGAGTTGATCTAATAAACGCCTATAACCGGTTTTTATCCTCGTACTCAGAGTATGTGTTTTTGCAAGACAGGCCAATAATTATAAAATACGGAAATTGACATATGTTTTCGGTTTAGACTCTCGGCTTTGTTATATGGCAGGTTGGATGACTGCAGACTAAATATTCACCACGTAGATCAATCAGAACCATTCGTAAGGTTTCACAATAGCACCTTCAGAAACAACGGCGTGTTTACATCACTATAACAGACACACACCAGAGACTCTTTTGTCTGCTATATTTGGCTGTCTCTATTTCACTCTCAGATTACTCTATCCGTACTATTAAACTCATCCAACAATAGTATATATATATATATATATATATATATATATATATATATATATATATATATACATATACTTTTATAAAAATACAAGAATATTTATAAAACAACAAGCTCGAAGCTATTCATCAACGTAATATACGCCTATTTATATCTTCAAGGGCTTATGCACTGTCAAAACAGCTAAGGTAACAAGCAAAGCGTAGATAATGTACGAAACTTTTGAAGATATTAATTTGTTATATATTGATGGAAAGTTTCGAGTACGTTGTTTTATAAATATTCTTCTTGATAAAAAGTATGTAAATAAACATTTTTATTCATTTAAATATTTCACATAAAAGTATTTTGTATCGATGAGAATATATTATATACTGGTAAATAATTTTGTAAAATTGTAGGGGTAGGAGCGTTCCGGGCCCTGCCCGAAAATATTTTGGCAATATGTTAGCTGTAGTGTAAACTAAGGGTCTTCTATCTGAGGGAAATAGTTATAGGCTTACTCTGTGACACTCACAATCAAATTAGCCTCATTTACCATTTTCAGGTTAATGAAAATTAGTAGCCTACATTACTTGTTTTTTTTACATCTTGAATTACAAGATCAGGCTCGCGAATATTGCAGGCGCCCCATTGTAGTTTATACTAGCAAAACACCTATTTATTACATTGTGAATAGGAGTATTTATTAATGAATTTAGCATAGTATTACAGTGATTATAATGGGTTCTACCAATTAATTAATAAGTAGATTTAAGTAATGGATGAACGGCCGAACGCAAGCATCGCAAACGACATTCCATTTTACATTTATAGTATTATTTTACAGTTAAAAAAATTTTACTTTTGGCTTGAACGCCCTAATACCCCCTACTTATTTCTGCCACTATTTTGTACCAAAGGAAATTTATTGATATAATAGTAAATCAATTTGTAAAAGGGTGCTTTATTTCAAGATGGTTTGGGTTTTCCTTGCCGTATATGCAATACTGTTTTTAACCTATTTGTTTAAATGTTTCACATTATGATATTTTGTAGCGATGGAAGTTTATTTATTAGAAAAATTTAAGATGTATAATTTTAAATACTAAACACATAATAATATTAATAACTATTGTAAAATTCTTAATAGGTTTTTAAGTTTCAAAAAAATATTTGTTAAAAATATATTGTTCCACGCACCTTCAAAGGTACTCACAAATTAGTTCAGATAATTAGTAATAATAAATTTATATTTACATTAGTTTAAATGATTATAGATGTTCAAGTTATAAATTTATAAAATTATGTAATATATATATTTTGGTTTAAACTTATGGTTTACTCAGAGTGTGTTGAAAATATGGTAATGTTTCTGTTATCTTGTTCGTAAAACATATTTAAGTTAATTTTACTTATTACGGACTGACGCGACTTAACGGATGTTAATTATTGGCAAGCTGTCTAGGTTATTCCAATTAACTTAATTAGTAATTATAAGATACGCTCGTTTAGCAGTTTAATTTGTGTGTCATTTAAAGTTTCCTCGACACTAACAAGTTATGATGTTAGCTGGGATTTAGTTTATAACTTTTATTACAAAATAATTTAAAATTATTGCTTTCACCAGCTGATATTTAACCACCAAACCTGAAGTCATGTCATTAAGTATTCATATTCCATTATCTGTGCGAATATTGCTAAGCCAACTTTGCCAGACCTTTGCAAAAACAAATGTTGTAAAAACGTTTACCAAGTTTGCTTTATTAACTAATCAGAGATCATTTCTATGATGGTTTCTTACGCACTTTGTTCATGTTCCTGTTTATGACAACCATTGGGATATTTTCGTAAAAATCGACTGATTTTATTTTATGCTAATAATATTCATTCCTAATTATACAATTACCATGGTTTAGGAGAGAAAACATAGAGGAGCCAAGTAATAAAGAATGTATTGACCATATACAATTTACCAGGTTCAACAGCCCATGTTACCTTTGGTTTGACTTTAGCTACTGATTTTCATAGGCTAAGTCGACTCTTTAAGCTCTTTTGTATAGAAACTTTTGATACTACATCTTTTATTATATTCTATTTGACGTTTTATTTGTTGGCTTTTATCTTGGTAATCGGTTTTTAGATATTCCAATCTGAACATCCATTAGTTCCTAAGTTATTTTAGTTTTACCCAGACAGATACCAAAACTTTCCAGCTTCGTTTGTAAGCATAACTATTAATAAAACAATATCGAGCACCAACTCACCAACAATCAATAATTTGCTTCTTAAACGCGTTTCGAAAACAAAGTTTTCATCATCAGTGAGTATAGTTATTACACTATTAGCTATAAACACTGATAATGATGACTTTGTCATTGAAACGTTTTTAATAATAAATTATCATTTGTAAGTTGGTGTTTGTTATCATTTAATAACTACCCAGACAGATTTCAAGAATTCTGTAAAATTAATTCAGTTAATAAGGAACAAACAACGGCTTTTATAATATTCCCAATGAATGTTCCGAGGCTAGGGATCGGCTCACATTCCATGTTCTAGTTAACAAATTGGACGGAAGTAGCATCACTTCTATGACGGATTTCGTTCTATACAACTTAGCTGGGGTAAACCTACCTAAGCGCATAGACTAGGATTGATGTGTGGCTATTATTCAAGATGTCAACAAGGGTGAGCCAGATTACATCCAATCATACGACATGATAAATTACGTGTATCCGTTACCTCCATTGATTTTACTCTTTGTTTTTTTTTTTTAAGTAAAGGGTTACACTTTATTTCTTAAAAACTAATTTTTAAGTAACATTTGTTATGTCACTCCTGAAGAGACTTTTGTTTATTCGTAAACGCATCGTTTCAATATTTCTTTCGTCATGTCTGAGGCCAATTTATTTATTTTTTTTTATTTTCATAATAAACTCATTTAGTTTTATACATATTACTGTTTAATGTATGTAATTCCAATAGTGAAAGTTATAACTCTTGATTCAGCAAAATAAACGTTGCCGTCTTATTTACACCCGTCGAGACCTACGAAAGCTTTAGAGTAATTTAAATGCAAGTTTATTTTAAAACCATTTCTTTGATATCAAGTGTCCATTATATTATGTCTAAAAATACCGTAACTTTTTACTGCCAGATTTGACTTAATCATTGTGTAAATCATAATTTTGTGTGAGCCCGTTCTTAATTTATTTTCCGATCAATACGCTTATATTTAAAATTATTTGTGTTTGAAATCAGCTGACACATAACCCTACTTGGAACAATAAAACTGGATGTTTTATAATAGCAACTTTATTGTAAAATTATTATTACAATTTTTCTTATAATAAAATTATGAAAAGTTCAGTTTTTATTTTTTAGTCAAATATTTGATGTCATATTCTTGTTAATATTTAGCGGAGTTCCATTGTAAGAGGTTCCGAGTTCCTTATTAGGCGAGATATCCAATATGTTCTTCCATAAGAGAAACTGTCAGTCGAGCTTCAAATACGGTGGCAGTTAGCTCCAGGCAAAAAGGTTTAGAAATGCCAGACGAGTAAAGAACTCACAAGTCACCCTTTATTATAAGTGCCATACTGGATATTCCCTTCGACACAATATAAAAAATACTAAATTATTTTAAATTGTACTTACAGCTACACACATGAAAACACCCAAACATAAAACAAACATGGTACATTGAGAACTGTAAATTGAATGTGTATGGCTTGGATATGACAATGTCAGCTATTGTCATTTTTCCATTATTTACTCTCTTTCTGACCTTTTCCTTTAGTTTATAATGCTCGGTTTCTACTCGGAGGATTTATCGAAAACTTTAATAACAAGGAAGGATTTTGTAATAGGAATGGACCCAATGCCGTGGGTCGTGATACTATTACAATCCGGTTGATTATAACACAGAAGGTTATAAAGATAAACATTCGTAAGTACTTCAGCATAAATTAAATCGTCGTGTGTTTTCGAAAGAAAGTAAGAAAATTAAATATTCATTAGCATATATCTTTAAAATGCCTACTTCTTTCTCCAAACCTTCTCTTTTTTTAACTTGTTCCAACTTCCTTCTAGTGCAAACTTCCTCATAGAGCAAACTTCCTCCTTATGCAAACTTCTTCTTAGAACAAACTTCCTCCTAGTGCAAACTTCCTCCTAGTGCAAACTTCCTCCTAATGCAAACTTCTTCTTAGAACAAACTTCCTCCTAGTGCAAACTTCCTCCTAGTGCAAATTTCCTCCTAGTGCAAACTTACTCCTAGTGCAAACTTACTCCTAGTGCAAACTTCCTCCTAATGCAAACTTCCTCCTGGAACAAACTTCCTCCTAGTGCAAACGTCCTCCTAGTGCAAACGTCCTCCTAGTGCAAACGTCCTCTTAGTGCAAACTTCCACCTAGATCAAACTTACTCCTAGCGCAAACTTCCTCATAGTGCAAACTTCCTCATAGTGCAAACTTCCTCCTAGTGCAAACTTGCTTCTAATGCAAACTTCCTCCTAGTGCAAACTTCCTCATAGTGCAAACTTCCTAATAGTGCAAACTTCCTCCTAGATCACACTTTCTCTTACATCAAACTTCCTCCTAATGCAAACTTCCTCCTAGATTTAACTTCCTCTTAGATCAAACTTTCTCATACTGCAAACGTCCTGCTATTGCAAACTTTGTCATAGTGCAAACTTCCTCCTAGTGCAAACTTCCTCCTAATGCAAACTTCCTCCTAGATCAAACTTCCTCTTAGATCAAACTTCCTAGTGCAAACTTCCTCCTAATGCAAACTTCCTCCTAGTGCAAACTTCCTCATAGTGCAAACTTCCTCTTAGATCAAACTTCCTCCTAGTGCAAGCTTCCTCATAGTGCAAACTTCCTCCTAGAACAAACTTCCTCCTAGTGCAAACTTCCTCCTAGTGCAAACTTCCTTCTAGATCAAACTTCCTCTTAGATCAAACTTCCTCCTAGTGCAAGCTTCCTCATAGTGCAAACTCCTTCCTAGTGCAACTTCCTCATAGCGCAAACTTCCTCCTAGTGTAAACTTCCTCCTAGTGGAAACTTCTTGCTTCTAGTGCATACTTCCTCCTAGTGCAAACTTCCTCCTAGTATAAACTTCCTTCTAGTGCAAACTTGCTCCTAGTGCAAACTTCCTCCAAGTGCAAACTTCCTCCTAATGCAAACTTCCACCTAGATCAAACTTACTCCTAGCGCAAACTTCCTCATAGTGCAAACTTCCTCATAGTGCAAACTTCCTCCTAGTGCAAACTTGCTTCTAATGCAAACTTCCTCCTAGTGCAAACTTCCTCATAGTGCAAACTTCCTAATAGTGCAAACTTCCTCCTAGATCACACTTTCTCTTACATCAAACTTCCTCCTAATGCAAACTTCCTCCTAGATTTAACTTCCTCTTAGATCAAACTTTCTCATACTGCAAACGTCCTGCTATTGCAAACTTTGTCATAGTGCAAACTTCCTCCTAGTGCAAACTTCCTCCTAATGCAAACTTCCTCCTAGATCAAACTTCCTCTTAGATCAAACTTCCTAGTGCAAACTTCCTCCTAATGCAAACTTCCTCCTAGTGCAAACTTCCTCATAGTGCAAACTTCCTCTTAGATCAAACTTCCTCCTAGTGCAAGCTTCCTCATAGTGCAAACTTCCTCCTAGAACAAACTTCCTCCTAGTGCAAACTTCCTCCTAGTGCAAACTTCCTCCTAGATCAAACTTTCTCTTAGATCAAACTTCCTCCTAATGCAAACTTCCTCCTAGATCAAACTTCCTCTTAGATCAAACTTTCTCATAGTGCAAACGTCCTCCTAGTGCAAACTTCCTCATAGTGCAAACTTCCTCCTAGAACAAACTTCCTCCTAGTGCAAACTTCCTCCTAGTGCAAACTTCCTTCTAGATCAAACTTCCTCTTAGATCAAACTTCCTCCTAGTGCAAGCTTCCTCATAGTGCAAACTCCTTCCTAGTGCAACTTCCTCATAGCGCAAACTTCCTCCTAGTGTAAACTTCCTCCTAGTGGAAACTTCTTGCTTCTAGTGCATACTTCCTCCTAGTGCAAACTTCCTCCTAGTATAAACTTCCTTCTAGTGCAAACTTGCTCCTAGTGCAAACTTCCTCCAAGTGCAAACTTCCTCCTAATGCAAACTTCCTCCTAGAACAAACTTCCTCCTAGTGCAACTTTCCTCCTATTGCAAACTTCCTCCTAGTGCAAACTTCCTCATAGTACAAACTTCCTCCTAGTGTAAACTTCCTCCTAGTGGAAACGTCTTGCTTCTAGTGCAAATTTCCTCCTAGTGCAAACTTCCTCCTAGTGTAAACTTCCTTCTAGTGCAAACTTGCTCCTAGTGCAAACGTCCTCCTTGTGTAAACTTCCTCCTAGTGCAAACTTCCTCCTAGTGCAAACGTCCTCCTAGTGCAAACGTCATCCTTGTGCAAACTTCAGCACAAGGTTGTTTCTTATAGTAAATCGAAAGTATTATAAGGTGATGCTTCAAGAAAGGACTTAAAACTCTCTGGGCTTACATATAGTGAAGGTTTTTTGGGCAATGTTCCTTACCTAAACGCATATGTAGACATATTAGTGTGTCTACTCGTTATGCTAATGTGTAGAAAGAAGGAAGAAGGGGGTAATGTAAAAGTGAGAAGGAATTTCATGATCTTACAGTACTGATGGTCGTAAACCGTTTATGTCATCTCATTGCAGGGTCTATTGTTTGAAATAAACGTACTATTTACCGGCATATATAGTAAAAAATATATAATGTGGTTATTTTCTGTTGTGTTATGAGCAGACCTATTAGGTTGTTGGACTTTGGTACCGCGTGACGCCCACACGTCTTCATTAATTCTCTATCTGCTTATAATTTTCTAGTTATCGTCTGTAAAAAATCTTCAAAAAATACATGAATTTAAATAATCCAAAAATTACTGAGAATTACCCAAAATTACCTATTTATATTAACTAATGGTTTGTTTTAAGATTCTTAGGTACAATAATTAAAGACAAAACTACTCTCATTTTGAAGTATAGGGGATTACCTTTAAAAAAATTATTTATATTTAGTCACATTCTCTTCAATGTTAAGGCTTTTCTATAATAAAAAAACATTTATGACCCTATGTTGAGGCTTTTTTCAATTCCTTCTGTTAGTTCACACTCTCCTTATGTATATATATTGTTTAAATTTTCAATCGTTAATAGAATACTTTTTATTTATCCACTCTAGTTCAAATTTTGTATCTTGTAGTGGATGACACTTGATATTTATACATATTTCTTTCAAATAATAGTTCAATAATTAAATTTAATAATGAATAAATTTTAGTTTGTTAGTTTGTTAAAATGAAGAAAAACATTTCACAAAAGCGGCAAGGTATGCAATATAGTTATTTCGTCTAACTTGGCTTAAAATAAGTGATAACATATGATGTCATAAATCGGTTAGTTTCATGGTATAGGTCATGTGGTAGAACAGCTGTTTTAACACAAATGTTATGTTATTATATTTATGTTCGTTGTAATTATTCAATAAAAAGTAACTAAAATAAAATTTCTCTCTCTTGACCCAAGTGGGAATTGAATTTAAACTTTGTGTTTTTTGTATTACTTATAGTAAAACAATATTTTAGACAGAAAAGTCTTGCCGGAAAGGATTCGGTTTTTTATTAGGGTTATTCATAAAATAATGTTCCATAATTTTTAAACATAGACAGCTTTATTTGTGTTCTTAATGTAATACATCATTTTAAAGTTTAAATTTTACGCTATTTTTCCACATAATCACCGTTTCTGTCCAAACACTTTTGAAAACGATGCTCCAAATGTTCTATCCCCATGTTATAAAATTCTGTCGCCAAACCTTTGAGGAATCGAGTAACCTCTTCCTTGACTTTATATTTGGTACTGAAGCGTAAGCCACCCAAGTGTTCCTTTAATTTTGGGAATTAATGATAATCACTTGGAGCTAGGTTCGAACTGTATGAGGGGGGGGGGTTTCAACAGTCCAGACAAAATCTGTCAGCAATTCTTGAGTTTGATGTGAGACATGAGGTCGAGCGTTGTCATGGATAAGCCACTGGAAAATCTTCCTCTCCGGCGGTTCTGAATTGCAAGTACCAGTTTTTTTTTAATGTGTCGCAATATCTGTCGGAGTTAACTGTTGTTCTATGAGGTAAAAAGTCGATTAAAAACAGCCCCCTCCTGTCCCAAAAGACAGTTGCCATGACTTTCTTAGCAGATTGCGTTTGTTTAAACTTCTTCGGCTTCGGCGAAGTTGAGTGACGCCATTCACGTGATTTCTGCTTGGTTTCTGGGGTAAATTAAAACGCCCATGTTTCACCGACTGTACAATGGAATCCAAGAATTCATCTTTGTTGTCTTCACATTGTTGAAAAAACTGCTGGGCACACTCGACACGTTGCTGTTCATGATAATAAAGATCACTTGACTATTATAATAAAACTGTTGAACAAATTTCAAATTGTTTTAATATAAAAAAAGTTGTTTAGTTTTCCATTTATGTCATAAACGATTTTAGAACTTCATGTGTCGTAAAATTTAATATTATGAGTCTCATGGGTGATCGCGTTCGAGACGGATTTATGATCTCGCAAATATTCATATCACTGCAAAGATTGTCTCGTGCAAACGCGGTCCTCCATCGATTTTCCCCACCCTATATTAACACACTTCCTTGCTAGACTGTACATTAGTTTCGCGTCAATTGTTACAAATATTAACTCTGAATAACTGTTTAGCGTGTTACCATAAAAAAATAAGTAGTGCTATAAAAACGTAGGCCTGCATGAATTTTAAACGGTGCCATTACAGGTTTTTGCCTCTTTACAGTACTTACGGATAGCCAATCGGACGCTGTCAATGTTTCAAAGCCTTTTCTATAGGGGAATTTCACGTACATAATATCATCAGGAAATATAAATTTCTTGGTCTCCGAGGAAATTCAACGTGCTTCCAGAAATATATTGTATAAAGCAAGAGGGATAACATATTCTACCGTACAGGAGATGAGAAGGGATTCAAGCTTGTTTTAACAAGTTTTTCCTCAACTTGATTAAATTTAAAAAAAGTTAAATGCAAGAAGAACAATAAATGTTTATTAAATTATTGTTAAAGATTAATCACTTGTATTCAAGACAGTGTAGGTAAAAATTTTCGAAATATAAGAAAACCTTTTAAGGAAGGTAAACCAAAAAGAAACAAAAACTCAACTATATTTTATACATAAAATTTAAAATTATCTAACCTAATACTATTCCATTGTCTTATTTGGTTTAATTTGAATTGTATCTGTGAGAAATATATTTGTGGCTTATATATATATATATATATATATATATATATATATATATATATATATATATATATAAATTCGTAATATGTATTCTTGTGTATTAATAAAGAATTAAGTCAAAATACAAATACAAGAATTATAATTGAATTTACAATTCAAAGCTTTTCGTTGGCTAACAGTACCAACATCATCTAATTATAATTCTTGTATTTGTATTTTGACTTCATTCTTTATATATATATATATATATATATATATATATATATATATATATATATAGAGAGAGAGAGAGAGAGAGAGAGAGAGAGAGAGAGAGAGAGAGAGAGAGAGAGAGAGAGATAGACATATATATAACAATGAATAATTAATATCCAGAGTAAATACGTTAATTTTGTGGTGCATAAGATCGCTGTTCCGACGTTTTAATACAATCTCATCTAGCATTGACGAAGTGAACCCAACCATTGGAGGGCAAACTGTTGTTGGAAACACCTCGTCAAAGCTAGATGAGATTCTGGCGAAACGTCGGAACTGCAATTTTATTCACTGCAAAATGAATGGATGTACTCCAGATATTAACCATTCATCATATTTTTCCATCTATGAAGGTATATATATTAAAATGTTCAATATATATTAGGGTGGTTCGAAAAATCTTTATTTTCGAAACTTTTTTATTTTGAAGTTCGAATAGAGTGGTATAGATGCGAATTATATTGAAAAACAAAACAAATTATCAAAATCTGTTAACATCTTCCGGCCCCCTTAGGCCCTAAAGTTTGACATAATATTAAAAAACTTCATTTCTTTGATTATTTTTAAACATTTTTGAAATAGATGTTTTCGTAATATAAGAGTGTGTATCTTCATCAAACAGAGACTAAAAACAGTGTGTTTTAATTTAGTTTATATCAGTCGCGCATAGAGACTAAACATTTTAAAGTTTTACGAGTTCCTTTTTATATCTTTAATATAGCCTACCTTTTTTTAAAGTAATAGTTACAGCATTTGTATTTTTGAACACAGGATCATTGTGTTTTATTGTGGTGTGAGTAAATGAACAACTTCCGGTCGCGCAAAGACTTCAATGTTATAGAAAAACAGTTCCTGAATAAAGACAGTTAGGCCTATGCCATGGTAGATGATAACAACGGGTATGATGCTTTTCTAAATGTTAATTCTTTAAAAGACTAAATATTAAATTAACAGTATCGTTTTTAACAGTAAATTCATTTTTATAAAAAAGAAAAACAGAGTTGTGAATAAATAGTCTATGTTAGATGAACCTGTCAATTAGTAATGTTCTCTATTTTGTAGCCGAAGTTACTATGAGCACTGATTTGCTGGTGAAGTTAGACATGAATGATCTTGACAGCAGAGTGGTTATAATAAAGGATTAATTTCATTAATAATTCTACGAAAACGTTTTGAATGAGCTTGCACTATCCCCAACTAGTCGTCCTTTCTTTCCTGTAAACAAAGACCAAATAATTGAAGTGCGTTCGATTTATTAATTCATAATTTTTTTTGTTTTGTTTTGTCAAAATAATTCGCAACTTTTCCGCGCTATTACAACTTTGAAATAGAAAAAAAATTATTTATTCGGCTCACCTTTATATATAGTGTGTGAGTATATAATTATATATTATAATACATATTATATGTTCCTATAATATATATATATATATATATATATATATATATATATATATATATATATATATGAAGTTAATATATTACTATTGTAAGTAATTTTATCCACCATGAAGTGCAATGATTTTACCTTGAGTGATAAGGCGCCTTTCGGTCACTTGACCATTGTCGAATCACTTGACCGAAAGGCGCCTCATCACTCAAGGTAAAATCATTGCACTTAATGGTGGACAAAATTATTACAATAGTAATATATTAACTTCATAAAGTCAGTGCAACGGAAAAACAATGGATAACGTAAAATATCAAGAATATATATATATATATATATATATATATATATATATATATATATATATATATATATATATATATATATATAAGTTACGTTTTATATTAAGCAAGAAAGGTTTTTAAAAATGATTTTTAATTTTACAAACCTTTGAATTTAATAAACAATTAATTTAGAAAACTGTTACATAAATTTTACTTAATAAAACAATACAATTGATATGCACTCAATCGGAGTGGAAAACGTCTGTGCGATACAGAGGCGACTTACACACTGCCGGGGCTCTGTTCTCACACCTATATAATACTAAAGCTGCGTAAGCAGGAATCTTCCTAGCACGCATTTAATTATGAAATGTTCACATAAAATGTTTATATAACTCCTCCATCCCTAAAGAAAACTTCGGGGGTTGGCGAAGTTTCGGCATCGGTTGAGGTCCTCTTCATCTTCTTGATGAGGGCGAAGTATATAAGCTGCTGAATAGGCCTCCGTAAAGGGCAATTTTCGGCATGGGTTGAAGTCCTCTTCACTGGAGAAAGTCACCAGGCAAAGGTTGATTTCCAAGATCCAGTTAAACGGGTGGTCTGCGATTTCCAACGCAGTATCCTCGTAGTTTGTAGGCGTTATTGTTTTTGATGATGGGCATTTTACAGTCTAATTTTCTGTTCATTATAATTCAACTGAGCAAAAGTATTTGGAATTGATTAATACAATTTATAATGAGTCTTTTCTATCATAGGATAGATACAAAATGTTTATAACATATACAATTGTTATCAGAATCTAATTTTTGTTCTACAAAATTTACATTGATTACAATAAAAGTTTTATATAATTTTTCATAATTTTTACCATCATTTACATTCAACTTGCCTGTTATAGATTTGATAAGGATTCTAGTCAGTTTATAAGAATTCTTTTTGTTTTGTTATCTCTTTAAGAGTATAGTTTCTAATTTTCTTCAATTACATTTCTTTTTGTGATTAACATATTTCAAATAATTAACAATATTTATTACCATAATTAATTACATATCATTTAATTAATTACAAAAGTTTGTAACACATACAATTAATAAAAACAATGTTGTTTAAAAGATTAATAAAGTTTCTTGCATAGAACTAGTGGACAAAGGTATGGTAGGGATTTTAATTTGATTGCGTCGAATATGAACAAGAAGGATTTTGGTCATTAATTACATTTTTTATCTTCCTAGGCCTTTTAATTTTCGACAAATGTATTTTTTCTTTTGTGTTATGATGTCTAGGCTTTATTTTTCCAGTTTTTCTTTCTTTATCTATCGAAGCTATTTCTTCCTTGCTATATCTGTTTTTAGTTTTGCTTTGCTTCTGAACTGATTTTATATAAACTTCAGATGGTATTTCTGGAAGTGGTTCTTTGTTTACATTCCTTTTTTCTAAAACTTTTTCTTTAATTCTTTGATTGCTATCCCTAATGTTTTCGTAAAGTATTTTTGTTTTTTCCTTATGGTTTAAAACGTAGTCATTTACAATTTGTTTTTCTAAATCTATATCTAATAAAGAGTTTGAATTTATGTGTCCAAATAAGACTTCGCACGGCGTTAATTTTGTGACTGAATGAATGCTATTGTTATAGGCAATTATAGCATATTTTACTTTCTTAATTATACTGTCTTTTTTAAATTCGATTTGATTGTTTAACAGCCTTATGTGTTCTATTAAGGTGGAATGAAATCTTTCACATAATCCGTTTGATTGGGGGTTTTGTGTACTGATAAAATGGATTTTGATTTTATGCAGGTCTAATATCTCCTTCACAATCCTGTTATTAAACTCCGTTCCATTGTCTGAGATAATAACTGTTGGTAAGCAGAACTGCGCAAAGTAATCTAATAGCTTGTCTGCAATCTCTGTAGCTTGAGAGCTTCCCAAGCGATAAGCTTGAGCATACTTTGTGAAACTGTCGACAATGCTGATAAACGCATTCTTTTCTAAAGAGATAGTGTCGATGTGAATTATCTGGAAAGGCCTTGAAGCTGTAGGCGTCAAGTTCATCTCTAATTGTAAGGGCATTCTGTCATATTTGGTTCTTTGACATATGTCACACTGATTTATGAAATTTTGGATTAGTGATTTTAAATTAGGCCAATAATATCTTCGCTTAATTTGTTCGTATGTTTCTTGTATCCCTCGGTGATTGGTTTTGCTGACATGATAATTACTTATCGTTTCTAAGGTATCTTCTTCCGAAGTTAGGTCTAAGAGTTTGTTATTACACTTAACCAAATTTAGTTCAGTTTGTTTGAAATTTTTGGCTACGCATGATGCAAATTTCTCGTAAAAATCGTCTTCAAAATATAGATTATATTTTATTTTGGGTACCAAATATGATTTTACGAAGTTAACTATGTCTTCTTTAAAGTTATTTTCTGATATTTCGACCATTAAACGAATTTTTGAAGTTCCGAATAGTTTTATAATTTTTACTTTCTTTGGTTCGTATTTTACTAATGACAAAAATATTTGATTTCTCCCAAAGTTTACAGGTTCGTCGGAAATTGGTATTTCAATTTGGGTGTTCCCTTCGAAGTTGGAATGCACGGTTTGACTGTCACTTTCTTGATCGTACTCTAAGTTGGCATTATCTGTTGCGTCGAGTTGTACGACCATAGACTCGTTATCTTCATTTAATTCCGGGAAGAAACGTTGGATTAATCCAGCTGGAGATAAATCAAGGTCTGGTTCTACAGTGTGTTGGGTGTTTGTTGACCTTTTATTAGTAATGTTCAATTGTATTCCAGACAGGGCATCTGCGTTTTGGTTTAATTTCCCTTTTTTGTATCTTATGTCATAATCATATTCTTCTAATTTCAATCTCCATCTTAAAAGCTTGGAATTTGGTTCTTTAACTGAAAATAACCATTGTAAAGGTTTATGGTCTGTATAAATTTTAAATTTTCTTCCAAATAAATAAGGTCTAAAGTGTTTAGAGGCCCATACGATTGCTAGTAATTCCTTTTCAATCGCGGAGTAATTAGTTTCGCTGTCGTTTAAAGTTCTGCTGGCATACGCTATAGGAAGGTCCTTCCCATTTTTGTCCTGGCTTAAAATTGCTCCTAGTGCAAAATTACTAGCGTCTGTTGTTAGAGTAAACTCCTTTTCAAAATCTGGGTATTGTAGAAGGGGCTCATTAGTCAGTATATTTTTACATGTCTCAAAACATTCTATGAAGTCTGGATTTTCTATGTTTATTTTTGCATTTTTCTTTAAACAGTTAGTAAAGGGTTTTGTTATCTTGGCGAAGTTTTTAATAAATTTTCGATAATAGCCTATTAGTCCTAAAAATCCTTTAATTTGTTTGGTGGTTTTGGGTATTGGATAGTTTTTGATTGCCAAAATCTTTGCTGGGTTAGGTTTTACGCCTTCCGGTGTAACAACATGCCCTAGATACGCTACTTCTTTTCTTAAAAATTCTGTTTTATCCAGCTGTACTTTAAAGTTGGCTTTGCGTAATCTGTCGAATACTTCTTTAAGTCTTTGTATATGTTCTTGGAGGCTAGTGGAGTAAATTATAATATCGTCTAAATAAACTAAACATGTTTCATTTTGGATTCCTCTCAGAATGTTATTCATAATTCTTTGAAATGTAGGGGGGCTATTCTTTAGTCCAAAAGGCATTCTTAAAAATTCATAGTGTCCCGTTTCTGTTGAAAACGCTGTTTTTTCTATGCTATTTTTATCCATTTCTACTTGGTGAAATCCTGAGGCTAAATCTAAAGTTGTAAAATACTGAGATCGTCCTAATTTATCTAATATGTCGGTAATGTTTGGCAAGGGAAATTTATCGTCAATTGTTTTCTTGTTTAATCCTCTAAAATCTATTACTAATCGAAATTTTCTTTTGCCAGAAGCGTCTTGTTTTTTGGGTACAATCCAGACAGGAGAGTTCCATGGAGAATTTGAAGGTCTAATAATTCCTTGTTCAAGCATGTCCTCAGTTTGTTTATTAATTTCGTTCTTGTAAATCTCTGGATATCTATAATTTCTGGAGTATACGGGAATTTCATCAGTAGTCCTAATAACATGTTTTATTTGGTTGGTAAAAGTTAAATCGTTTCCCTCAATATGGAATAAATCTGCATAATCTTTTATTAAACTTGTTATAGCGGATTTTTCTTCCGAGTTCATATGTTCCATTCTAAATTTTGATAAATCTAAATTTTTTCTTCTCGAATTTTTTTGTTTATAATCTAATAAATTGAAATTAGCGTTCATTTGCATTGCATCAGGTCTAAGGATATTGTATTCTTCTAAAGATTTTAATTCTAATGGTTCATTTACTGTTAATTCTACATTTACTTCTGCGTTGTTTATTATAGGGCAGTAGGCTTCTCCCTTGTGTACTGAGACTATACACTGCGGAATTTCTAATCCATTTAAGTTTTTGTATGGTAAGAGTCCTTCTCCATCTTGAATATTTTGTATTCTAAATTTAATCGTTTGGCTAGCGCGGGCTTGTATAACATAACTTGTTCCCTTTCTTGCTTTCTGTTCCTGACATTCGCTTATATTATTATTATTATTGTTATTATTATTATTTTGTTCTTCTGTGTTAAAATATTTGATCGGCATTTGCTTATGGCGAAATATTAATTTATCATTCACAAAATTTAAATTAATTTTTAATTCTTTTATGTTATCTAATCCAAGGAGTAAGTCAAAATCTTTATGGAAATCAAATAAATAGAATTTGGTTGTTTCTTTTCCTAAAAGGGGTAGCGTACAACTGTATTTTTCTTTTGATACTCCATGAGCTGTACTCACTTCAAATGGCTCTTGTTTTAGAGTGTTTTTGAAAAATTGAAAAGCTATTGATTTTTTAATAAATGATCTCGTACTTCCAGTGTCAATCAGCATCTTTAAATTGGTCTTGGGATCGTGGATGTACGGTAGTTCGTTTGTGTCGTCTTCTATATGCATTATGGAAAATGTCTTTTTAATGTGGTTAGTCCTAAAAAATGATTTTGGGTATGATTGTCCTCTTGAGTGAATCCGCATGCGTTTTCCTCTTGCGGGGAATCATCAAAGTCTATGTAGCTGTCAGGGTCCTCTTGCGGTTCATAATCTGTTTGTTCGGTCAGATAAGAGTTAGTCATTTGTTCAGTCAATCGATTCATAGTTTGATCGTAATTTTCCTCCTCTATTGGTTTCCCTGTCATCTGATAAAGTCTATTTTGTCTAATTGTGTTCCCTGTTTGACGTGTGGAAATGCTCATTGGTTCTGGTTCAAATTTTTGATGAACTTTTAATGGTGTGTAGTTGTTAGACTGTCTCGGTTGTTGATTTTGCTGCACGTATGAGTTAGGTTTAGTGAATTGGTTAGGATTATTTTGGTAGTTGGGCCTATAGTTTTGGAAGGTTTGTTTGTTAGGAAGGGGTTTGCGAATAGGCGGGTATTGTGGGGCCCTAGGTGGAATGTTCTGTTTAACATTTTGAAATAATTTGTTATTTTTAAATTGAAAATCGTTAGTAAGCATATTAAGTGCTTCGCTAAGAGAATCTGGATTTTTGGTTCGCATTAGCGATCCTACAGGTTCATGTAAACCTCTAAGGAGAACTCTTAAAGCTAGTTTCTGAACATATTCTATTAAAACATCTTTGGCCAATTGTCTTTGTGGCTCTTTATTAACAAAAAATGAAATTTGTAAATTTAATAGTTTTTGAATTCTTTCATAAAATTTAAAAGGTGATTCGTTATGCTCTTGTTTTAACTCAGCCATTTCTAAATTTAAGGTAAAACAATCTCTTTTGTCTGAATAGCTGGTTAATAATACTTTTTTAATCTCATACCAGTTATATGAGTTTGAGTTTACTACCATTTCTAATGCTTGGCCTTTTAGTTTAGCTAGTATAGAAGAAAATAAATATTCATTTTGAAAATCCTCTGGATTTTCGCTTACATAAAACTTATTTACTACTTTGTCACATATAGAAACAAATCTGTGGAGCATAGTGGGCTCTCCACTATACTCAGGAATCATATCTAGATATTCTTTCTTTAATGTTGGCGTTGCCATTTTAAAATATTATTTTCTTTAAAATAATAAAATTAAAAATCAATTATATAAAATTAAAAAGTATTTACTCTACTTTTTCTTAATTCTATATCTTAAGATCTACTTACAAGTTGATCCAAAATACTTTGCTCATTTGAACAACTTTCACTTTTCACTTACACGATATTCGCTCGTGTTCTTAATAGATATGCGCTCTATTAAGTGGTTGTAGATATTCACTCTACTTAAGGTTTCCTCAATTAACGGTTAAAACCGACGGACGTTATATTCGTTAACTTCCTTGAGGTGTCCTACCGACTGCGCCAGTTACGTTTTATATTAAGCAAGAAAGGTTTTTAAAAATGATTTTTAATTTTACAAACCTTTGAATTTAATAAACAATTAATTTAGAAAACTGTTACATAAATTTTACTTAATAAAACAATACAATTGATATGCTCTCAATCGGAGTGGAAAACGTCTGTGCGATACAGAGGCGACTTACACACTGCCGGGGCTCTGTTCTCACACCTATATAATACTAAAGCTGCGTAAGCAGGAATCTTCCTAGCACGCATTTAATTATGAAATGTTCACATAAAATGTTTATATAACTTATATATATATATATATATATATATATAATATATGTGCCTATATGTATATGTATATATATATGTATATATATATATGTATATATATATTTATATATATATATATATATATATATATATATATATATATATATATATATATATATATATATATATAGTTAAAACAATTGATTTAATAATCGTGAATATGGAAACATTTTATAGTAGCTGTTCAAAAAAATTTCTAAATTACTTTAAAAAAAAAAATTATTCTAAAAAAGATATATTTCAATAATATCGGTTGGCAAATCCTGGACTAGCATGTGAAATCTGGAAAATAGCGATATAAAAAATAGGCGCAAAAAGTAATGAAATTAAATTTTCAAGCGAAACTGTGTAGCAGTAGGGAACTGTCCAATCTACTAATGGGCAGACCTGTATTTTAATAATATTTTTTTTTATATTACAATATTCCTAATACATATAATAATTTATATGTATTAGGAATATATATAGTATTATGATTATATATATATATATATATATATATATATATATATATATATATGTTGTTCAATTAAGAATAAATAATATATTCATTGTGTGTGTGCGCGAGCACTTTATTTTTTAAAATATAATAATTTAATATAATAGATATAATATTTATAATAAAATATTCCTTACAGGTATACGACACTAAGCAACAAGTTAGTGAATATTTATGCATTTAGTGAGATTATAAATGAATAAAACCATTCATAATTTACTAAACATCATTAGTTTGGATTTTAATTTAATCATAAATCTGAGGTATTTTAATTTTTTGAAATGTCTTTCCTCAAATAATATTATGAGTATATAAGGATATAATACCCTCATGGATGAATTGAAATAACGTGATATAAACGTCATTACTGTACAAAACATTAAATACAATAAAAATATATAGTTTTAAACGAAACAGGCGCTGCCTAAACAATATTGGATAAAACAGCAACTGACATTCACATAATCCCATTTAAATTTTGTATATTTGGACAATCGTTAAGAATGCCTTGGTTGTTGATGTTGACGATATGTACAACACTTTTATTCGTTCTTGTTCAATACGAAAGGACAAACAGCCACTGGTTGTTAAATTACATGACACGTACCCCCCCCCCCCTCCGAACACTATCTTATTCTCTTTGACTTCTTTATCATCGTTTTATTAGAAAAGAACAATCTGATTATAGTCATTAAAAAGAACATGTTCTATCAAGGTAAAGCTGTTAACCTTGTGTGACATAACTTCTAATATGAATTTCTATGGCAACCAAGTTGAAACTAACAAACCGACTTTGAGATATTCATCCAAACAAAACGCATTGATCATTTTCAGTAGAAAAAAATACACTCATCTTACATCAAGTGTATGAAGGTAGGTCTACACAGGACGAGCCTTTTAGTCGGTGACATTTTCTATTTTTGGATGTATGGTAAAATCGTTAAAACTAATAATATAAAATTCGTGTTACATTCCAAACTCCCATTTTTACCAGGTCAAGCGAGTTTAAATACGCTTTTTTTCTCGCAAAATCGAAGTACACTTAGGAAATGAAGAAGTAATATTTTCTTTCATAAAGGAATATAGTCAGTCCAAATTTTCAACATTATGAACTTAGCTTTTTAATAAAAGCCATGTTTAAACATTTGTTTCTTAAATTCAGCACAAGAGTATGTGGGGAAAGATTTGGATCCATCTATGGAACTTTTGTCAAGGTGCATTCGTGCAAGCAAACATCTGTTGTCCGAATGTCTACGGTTACTGTAAATTAATATTTGCTATATATATCTTTTAAACTGTTACATTTAGTTATCACTAGAACTAATTATTCTTATCTGTTAATTTTTTTAACGATAGAAAAGTCTGTGATATCTGTAACAAACTTTCTATGCATATAAAATTTTTTTTCTTATACTTTTTATTTTATTGTGAAGATAAAATGAACCCTAAATACTAGTATGTGTTAAAGTAATTTAGTATAGTAATTTTTTTCTAAGGCGAGGAGAACAGTAGCCAATTATTGGCTGTTATTGATGTCCTGCTTAGACGTACAGGCTAGAAACCTGAATCTACTGAATCTGGGATTGTTAGATAGAGAACTACACTCTGAGATAGACTCTCATATTCTAATCAGTTGTAGGAAAATGTAAGAATGGGTAATACATACGAAGAGTGAAGTGCGTAGCAGATACCCCCAATATATTGTAGAACCTAAACACAACATAATAAATGAGATAAATATTTTAGCTTATTAATACTTTTTAAAAGATGCTATCTTATACTAATGTTCTGTACGAGTAACCTAACCTATACTTCTTCAAATAACTAAATATCCGCAGATAAATTGATAGAAAATAAATATAAAATATCTAATTAACAAGAGTCTCCCGTTAAAACTTCAAATTAACATTTCTTGTCAAAGTAAAACATTTGACATTGGTTTCATCAATTCATAAATAGTAACATTTAGAAGGTATAATTATCTACGTCTTATCTGTTATTAAATATTATTTTTAGTAATTCATTAATGTTCGGTTGAATTCGTATCCAATTTCAAAGGTAAACTTAATCTATAACAGTGGAATGATATCTTTTTGATGAACCTTAATGGAAACTTTAATTCTAAATTAATCCCGAATCTACATCAGAGACTTAAAATTTAATTATTAATTTCGCTAAAGATAGTCTTGCACCTACAACTACAATATAAAATTGTCGAAATCACCAACTTTACATAATTTCATATTGACTTATTGAAACCATATCACAGAAAATTTCACTTTGGGGCTACTTACTAGCATATTCTAATTACTTTCGTGAACTTGCTGACAATACAGGCAATTAATGCGGTAATAATTTCTAATTGTTCTCAAAATATGAAATGCTGTCGCACCACTACACAAATTTAAAATTTTATCTATAATAGAATCACGAGCAGTTCGAAAATATTTAATCTTTTACATTTTATTAAAATAATTTCCCTCAAAAGATCCCTTTTATGTTTATCATATGTAATGCATAAAATGCTCTTCATCTAGAGCAAATACATTTTACTTCAAGTTATAAAATTAATCAGGTAAAACATTGATATTATTATTGTGTTTTTTAAAATTTTTATTAAACTATATAATTTAAGTGGAAAACTTAAATTTGTTTTTCCTCGTGATATATTTAAGGCTATCGGTAAATGTCCCAAATTTGGGAGCACTGATGATATCCTGTAATACAACCTAAAGCGGTTATAATAATAATTATGTTATGGGTAATATGTAGGTATTGTTGTGGTAGGTTTTGTGGCCATTGTTGAGCTGTACTCTCCAGCCGAGTTACATCCTTTCAATGTAACCATTGGATGAGCTTTGACGTTTTTACAACTATATCCCAGGTGCTGCTTATCCTAGACAATAAATAGGATGGGCTTTAACGGAAAAGCTTCCTCTAAGTGTACCTGCTACTCACGTGTTCTTTGCTTTAGAGTGGGTTCAGTGTTTTCAAGTATGCCGATAGATTTAGTGTTACGGAATGTTAATAAAGGACAACATGAAAACGCAACCAGATTACCTATAAACGACATTTTATAAGGTCTAAATGTACTATTGTGCATGGTTTATTTTACATTTAGTAGCATCTTCTATTTCAGATCAATGGATTTTATGGGACTGCTCATCTCCCCTGATAGCCACTTTAGTGATACAAAGCCAAATAATTTTTAGATCTACTTATTTATAAAAACATAAAATACTAGTGTGGATATTTATATTAATAATACGTTTTTCCAGACCTTCAACTTGAAACTACCTACAGTGCGTTTTTTGGTGTCAAAAAATAAAGTTAAAAATCGTGAAAACAAAACATTGATATTATCATATTCCCAATATCATGTTAAAAATTTGGAACTTCTAAGATGACTTCTTTGCAGAATATTCTTTTATAAACTAACTAAAAACCCTACTGACCTTATCAGTCTAAATTATAGCAACGTAAACAATAACAAATGTGCCTATTTACAAATTAATATTCATAAAACAAATATTAAATAGGTGGAAATTAAAGAAATCATTTGTGCTTAAATAAGACTTATTAATGAAAATTCTGTTAAATACGATTTTTATAGGTTAAATTTAACTAAATAGAATTGCGAAAAGATAAGTTTGAAAATGTCAACAATAAAAAATACTTTATCATATTGATCAATTTAACACGTTATGCTATACTTATACTAATGTAAAAATATCTAGAACTGCCAAAAAGCCTTTTATGTAATAGATATGATGACTATTAAGGCAATCTCTAAAAAAAACCTAAAAAGTACAATACTATAACCAAACGTATAATTGATAATTTATAACATCAATGTGCAGTCTACAATGTTTGCATAAAGAATGTAATTTTAGAAAAAGAAGTAGAGCAAAAATTATTTATGTTAACTAGTAAAACAAAAAACAAATTTTTTTTCAATTCAATTACTACTTGGGCCAACAAAAAAATTTCATTTGAGTTACTTTATATTAAATAATTACAGATAGTATAAATATGTATATAGACCTAGAAATCAGAGAATCACAATATTAAGGGGCAAAATAGAAAGCGAAACTAGTTATTAAAATTAATTAATTAAATTTATTAGGTGAAATAATATTTGAAAAAACTGTATTAACATTAGCCATTAAAAGTATTACAAAATGTAATTGTACTTGAGTGGATGAATAAAAAGTATTATTTTACTAACGATTGAACATTTGAACAATATATATAATTATGAATAGGGAAAGTGTAAACTGAAAGTATGAATTGAAAAACGGGACAAATTTCTAATAATAAGATAACATTTAAAATATTTTCTAATAGTTTATAAGTTAATTGTGCGTGATATTTAAAGTTGATAATGTGGTATGACTGCTTTACTTGTTCCGAGGAAAAGTAACGATTAGTGTCCAAATTACTCACTGTCTTTATAAACTCGAATGTACAAGTAAATGTATAGTAATTTGTCGAACTAACGTTGAATTATTTTGTGTTAATATGATTCTAATATTCTTGCGAATTAATGTTAGTTTAGTGATTTTGAAAATTTTGTATTGTTGTATTAGGATAGCAAATTATATATGATCTAGTTATGTTGTTAGTTAGTACACAAATGTATCATCCATGTCACTGACCGACAAAAGTGAAAACGTAAATGAGAAATGTCAAAAATGATCGAGTACGTTTTCATTTAAAACATTGGAATAAATATATCTAATTTACCATAGTAAGATATATTGAAATATAAATTTATATATTTTTTAACCAATAAAAATATTCAATGATAATTTAACTGAATAATATACGTAATACATAAATAACATAACCTATGCATTATAACAGCTATTCTGCAGTATAATTTACGCCATACAAACAACTGTTACACGAAATAAAATGTTATCATTAGATTTAAGGTAAATCACACGCGCTTAAAAACGTTCTCACTTCTAAATCTTACTTCTGATGAGGATTCCGGGTCGAGATCGAAACGTCTAGCAACGGCTGCAAAACACTATTTAAAAGGGTTCAGTTTACTACCTTGCTCAAACAGTCGTAAATAAGCAAACCATATTCGTGAATAATAAACAATCAATATAAATGATAGACGTATAATCATAAAAGATATTTATATTACAATCCTGTCGTAAACATCAAAGTTGAGAACTAGCCTGACAAGATTGAAAAACATTATAGAGCGAAAAGGACTGTCCAGCATAGTAAGTAAAATGAAAAAAAAAACTATTCCAACTTGAAATATGTAATACATTATAATCTTATTATTGATCTTGGTAAATTATTTTATTTTATTTTCAAAAAAATTTTCCAAACATTTAGCAAAAATTATAATTCTATAAAATAGGTTTTGAAAGGAATTTTAAACGTAGTAAATAATAAAAAAGTTTCCATTTTTGTCACTGATAATAAACAAACGTGTAACTAAAAAAAAAGTTTTAAAACATATATTTCCTAGTTACAAGAAAACTAAATACATGAAAATATTTCTGAGTTAAATTTTAAATATAACATTTGAATTATTTTTTACGGTTTTAAAATTAATATGGAGATCCTAATGCTTACAGAAAACGAAATAAAACACGTAGCAAGGACATTTCTACTGTCACACATATTCCTCTTTGCTGAGCACACGTACTTGGACCTAGTTTAATTTTAGACCGTTACTTGGTTTAGGGTAAAATAATGACTGGGTTGATTTGTCCTCAAGTCAATTCGACAGCCGTTCCTGCCAAACGTAGAGAAGCTGTAGGATAAATGACAATTAAAATTATGCCAGCCGCGGTAGATGGAAGCTACGTACGAATTCCTTAACGTCTGCTGGCAGTGGGGAGACAATACAATGGCCGTCAGACTTGAGTGTTAAAAATATCCACCGCTGCATGTTATTAACACTACACTCCGTTAATTGTACAGTAAAACACCCAAAGAAACTAATTGCTAGATCTTCTGTTTCACAGATACTGTGTGTAAACTTAAATTGGAAAAATTCCCTAATAAAATCAAACAATTTTAAAATATCAATTAATAGTTCTACATTTTAAAGAATTTACACAAACTGAATTTTTCATAATAAAATAAAACAGCTACATCATCTTTTAGACAGAAACTCGCTGACATAGAACTATCTAAGTTTATGTCACTTTTATTCAATTCCTTCTATTAATTTACACTCTCGTTATATATATATATATATATATATATATATATATATATCTTGCTAAAATTTTCAATCTTCAATAAAATATTATTTAATATTCCACTCGAGTTCAAATACATTTGTTTAAACTTGTAGTAAATGACACTTGATGTTAATACATATGTTTCAAAATAATAATATATTAATTGAAATTTTTGAAATAATTTGAGTTTTATATAGGAAAAAGCATTACACAAAATCGAGAAAATTCGCAATATAGCTATTTCGTTCCATTTGGCTTAAAATAAGTGAAAACATATGATTTCATAAAACAGCTGATTCTAAGTTAATGGTTAGGTGTTGGAAACTATAACAAACTACTAATACAGTATAAGAAACTGTTAAGTTTGAATTAGTATGTTTGTAGTAATTTTGCACAAGATATGCACAAATATATGTAGGCATGTTATTTTTTGAATACCTACCTTATTAAGGTTAAGGTTAACAAAACCTTTTTATATTTGTATCTACTTACCTTAAGACAAAACAGACTATTGAGACAGAATGTTTATTAAAGTTTTATAAAAAGATTCTACCTTAAAGAAAATCAATGCCAAGTTCCACAACCGAATGGAACTTAAATTCTAATTTAATTTATATAAGAAATCCTATAACTCATTAGGATATCGATATAAATAAAATATAGGGGGTTAACCTTCAAAACATCAGTAGTAGTTAAATTGTTCTTAGATATTTATTATGTAATGTGTTCTAATATAATGGAAAGGGATGAAACTAAATGAAAATAACCTTCCATTTTCAAAGTAAACTTATAAGCTAGTTAAAAAAAATAAATAAAATAAATTTTATTAAATTATCCCTCGTAAGTGAGCATAATAAACAGGCGACTTTATTACTAAATTTTTATATTATATATATATATATATATATATATATATATATATATATATATATATATATATATATATATTACAAAACAATAACATTTTTCTAAGACATGCATTTCATCTGCAATATAGGATATCTACATCTGTAATATAGAATAATCTTGCATGTAATCTTCCGTTATATATGATTTAATCAAATATTTCTAAATATGCAGAAAAGTACATTTGAATGACTTAAACTTACCTTTAAACAATTTTTAAAGGAAGACGAAAACAGTGGTACATTACCATCATATCGTCTTTTCTATTCTGTAATCCTAGGCCCAAAATTCGTTGATCTCCTGATTGTAACAATTTTTTTTTTTTTCTTAGTAATCACATGATGTTCTCCGCTTCACTCCTATTATTTTCTTTTCTTATAAATGTTTCACCATTAGAAAATACATTTTAAAAATATAGCCAATTTAAACAAATGTTTGGGGAAAATATGTGGATTTCAAGGTTTCTTCGGGAGTAAATACGAAGGTAGTTTTGCCTCTATTATTGTAGATACAGAGAAGTTAATATCTTCGTAATTACCAAACATGGTCGAGTAGAGGTTTTGAATAAAATATTTTTTTCAGGAAATGAATGCTTATGTTTTAATTACGGGGACACTAAGCCACCTGTTTCTGAAGTGGGGTTCTTCTCAAATGTTTTTGTAACAGTACTGTCAGCGTAAACCAGGGAAACGTCACGGCAAATACGATGTTAAGACATAATATCTAGGTTAGTGTACAAAATAGTAGTTATTTCGAAAGCATATATGCATGTCTTCAAAAATATTAAGGCTCTAATAATCTTTTCTTCCACAGGAAAAAGGGAAGAGTGAGAGATGGAGAGGTAAAGGGAGGTGTAGAAGTGAAGGGGGAGAGAGATGGTAGGGGGAGAGAAAGAATGAGGGGAAGGAGACAAGAAGATAAATGAGGGGTGTTTGTGCTTACCTACTTTACCTGCTTACCCGTTTTAGGGATTTAAAATTGAATATTTTAACTAAAATGTTTTATTATAATAACGTAATTAAATTTAAAAAGTTTAATTTCAACAATTTAACTAAAACGTCATTAAAAATTAAAAATGATTTACTATTAAAAAGGCGTATAAAATTAATTTCTTGTTCTTTTAGTTTATTTTTTAGGATTATATCACCTCTACACGTACTACAAACTCGGTTTATGACATTTATAATGTGTGTAAAATCGATATACATTATATAGTGTCTTATGAATCTTCTCGTTCCTTTTTCTTGTAAGAAGTAGAGTTAGTAAATGAGAATTAATACGTGGTAACTTATAAATTGTAATTATTTATAAATCACATTAAATGGTTTATAAATTGTAATGTAAGTTGGTAATTTAAAACGTATGAAGGAGCAATTAAAGATGTTGTAGCCAGTTTGTATTACTTTGGGGTGTTTCTGATTTTCCATGCCGGATTTTTACATCAGACTCTACGTGTTACTAAATTACTTATGTATTTTCTGCACATTTATTTATCGGTGAGCTTCATTGGAAACTGCGACTTCAATCGACTATAAAAGGCCCAAAGAATAATCTCCATCGCCTAGAAAATTCTGTTCCCTAAATATGTCATACTCGTTTAAATTTTCCAATATATTCTAATTTATGTGTTAGACGAAACAAAACAAATATATTTAGTAAGCTATTCTTCATTAAAATAATCTTATCTCCAATGTTTTCAACGTCATATCACCTCATTCATTATCTTTCCATGTGGTGCTGTTTATGTTTATTGAAAATACCTGTTTGTATTAGTAATTTCAGACATGTTAATGTTTATACTTAAAATCATAGTTATATTTTATGTTTTATAGTATCAGAAAAGAACTTCATATATCTGTGTGTTCTTAAGTAAGATTATTAAACATTAATTTTTATCTGATTGTAATTTATTCGAATTATTAAATTATAACCCATAATAAAGTGTATGGCGATTCTATAGGGTGCTCTAACCACTTAATATTACTAACCACAGTTCGTTATATTAAAGCAAATTTTTGCAAATAAGGTAACCAATGTTTTATGCGGTATTCCGATGTAGTAATTCTTTAAGTAATCAGAAAAAGTAAAAACTCGAACAGATTTAGTTTAGATTAGATTCATTTTACTACGATATTTTGAGGGATTATTAATTCATGTTTGCTTCAAGAAACATTAGTTTGTTCTTGTACATCTGGAATAAATTTTGCTAGTGGCTAATTATTCCTAAATTGTTTAGCGGAAAATTTCACCACCGACTAATGCCTTTTTATGTTGCATTGTATTCTCTTATTTTTCGTATTATAAATTATAAAATATAAATATTATCAATAAATAGTCTTTTTTTTATAAGTTATTGATAATACTAATTTATATATGTATCAATAAATCTTTCTATAAAAGTTGAATTTAATGATGATGAATGATATATTTTTATTCCAGTTTTTAAAGTGAAACATCTTGAAATGAAAAAGAAATGTTTAGTTAGGTTCGTTTTCTGAGATGAAGCAAATTTCCAAATTGTTTCCCCAAATTTGTATTATTGTAATTGTTAAAAATGCGCCAAAAATTTCTCATTAGCATATTCAAATCGTAACACTTACCTGAATCCTGCTACAAAATTCGAGGATAAGTCTGTAGGCTATATCGGCTGAAAAAAAATAAATAAATAATCATACCTACCTAGTTCATAGGAAAAATTGCATTAATAAATACACTTTTTATGACTATTATAAAGTATGAGAAGCGTCATGTAGACTAAATTTAAAATGTGACAATTAGGTTCAAACTATACTAATTTTACTAGAATACTACTAATACAAAATTAGGATGTAACAGGTCTGTTTAAATTTCTAATAGGCTCTACTGAAAACCTTAAGTGACACAAATATGAATACCAAACCCAAACTACTGATACTCGTATTTTAATGCTTCATACTCATACTCGATTTTCTTATCGTTCTTATCTGGTTCCTCCAGGCTCGTGCCGCCCCTCACAAAGTTCCTCCTGATGCAAGTGCCTCTGCGCATAGTAGAAATGCAAGGGCCTGACGCGTCATACAATTTCTAAATCAATTTTTATCAGTAAATTTTTGAACATTTGTATAAACATAATAACTACATTTTCATTCAAGTTTTCATTTCTGTCATGTAGTCAAACAAACTACTTTTCTATTATATTTTTTTAGTTTATAATTAATAATAAAATGATGCATGCTTCTCACACAAAAATATGTATTATTTTAGTTTTTAGAAAGCAAAAATCAAAACCTAAGATGTCGAAAATTTAAACTCAGTTACATTTGTAAAAACATATAATTTTATAAAAATAATATTTTGTTATGTTTGTAATATTTTTAAATTTGAGTCATTAATATATGAGCTATTACTGCTTATATACAACAGCTACATGAAACGATCCGTCAATATCTGTTCAACTTTAGTTTATCTGTCCTGACAATATATGTTTTGGCTTTAGTTTACTAAACCAAATATAACTTTCTGAAATTGTAACATATACTTTTTGAAATTAAAGTTCCATTTTACAGAACTAACCAAAATTAGTAGTTTACGTTACAAAAGTGTATTTTGAAGTGATCTTTACTGCTTGCGTGTATAAAATAAAAGTCACATTACATACACACTACCACCGTACGTAAAAGAGATTTTTTTAAAATTTTAATAAAAAGTGGTTTGTTGGGTAGAAATAATTAAGTAGTCGAAAAACCAGTTCATATATTTTTAGAAAGGAATAACCAAAACCAGTTTCAGTAATAAGAAAAAAAATATCTATGTTTATTTACTACATGATTCATATTTATAAAATGAGAACTTGCCTATTATTATTATAACATCTCTAAGTTGCTAAATAAATCAATCAAGGTTACAAAATTTTACAAGGTGTTATTTATTCCAGGTGAAGATATTGTGATTTACAAATTAGGCTTGAAAATAAACTTATAATAACTTAATAACCTTTAACTTGCAATACTAATAATCGATTCTCGCCGAATTATTTAACTAACTCATCTAAATCTTCTTAATTGGCTTAAAAAAAGATATTCAAAACAGTTAGTTTTACTAACGTCTTTGAGAGTTCTCCAGTGTTCTTGCCGTTGCCTTAGGATGTTAATTCCCTGTACTTAACTCGCGTAGTTTACCACTTAATGCACAATATTTTTCCTTTAACTCTCTACTACTTTACTAAATTATCTCAACACATTATAATAATTTTATAAAAAAAACCTTTGCCTCTAGTCTTATTATGTAATAAAATCTCCCTTCATTTTGATAAGATTATTGTATACTAACATTATTTATTTTCATAAATGTAGTTTTATTATAAATTATATATTATATTAATTTATAATCTAATATAAATTACTATAAAGTAATATTCCCCGTTACTTTACTTTAGTTTAAAATCTCTACGTATATATTGATGATTCCTCGTGTTTGTATTGGTGAAACCTTAATCCAATTGTTAACCATATATGTAACATCCTATAGGCTGTTTGTGAACATCCCTGTTACGACCATGAACCTTTCTTTACGAGCCCTCCCAAAACATGTATGCACTCCCTCGCAGTTCATAACTCGACTTGAACCTTTCTTTACGAGTCCTCCCAAAACAAGTATGCACTCCATCGCAGTTCATAGCTTAGCCCATTTTCCTCGATGTACTTCCTTTTGAATATCAGGCCTTCATGGCCCGTACCCTGAATATTCCTACTCATGGTATTTCAATCAAATTAAATTTTTTTCAATTTTTGAACTTGTGTAACGTTTATCCTATGGTTTTGACTGATTGACATTTTCGGTTATTAAAAAATTACACTCTACTTTAACGAGTTTCTTGTCGCAACCAGATGTTAGTCTTTTAACTCCCTTGTTTATTGAAATATTGTAACTTCTGAAAATAATAACGCATCCTTATGTCACCAACAGTGCCTAAACTACTTATCTACAACACTAAACTCAAATTACATTTTTATGCTTACTTTGTAGGCTTCTGATTTACAATTTCTAACTTAATATAGCTCTTCCATAATTACTAGTATTTACTATATCGTTCAGATCATTTTGTTTATGTATACATGTATGTATATATATATATATATATATATATATATATATATGAAGTTAATATATTACTAATTTTGAGTAATATTATCCACCATTAAGTGCAATAATTTTACCTTGAGTGATGAGGCACCTTTCGGTCTTTGACCATTGTCGAATCACTCGACTAGAGTGATTCGACAATGGTCAAAGACCGAAAGGTGCCTCATCACTCAAGGTAAAATTATTGCACTTAATGGTGGATAATATTACTCAAAATTAGTAATATATTAACTTCATAAAGTCAGTGCAACGGAAAAACAATGGATAATATTAAATTTCAAGAATATATATATATATATATATATATATATATATATATATATATATATATATGCTGATACGTATTCCTTCACGGATGGAAAAATATGACGAATAAATATTATCTGGAGTACATCCGTTCATTCTGCAGTGCTTAAATTCGCAGTTCCGACGTTTCGCTAGAATCTTATCCAGCATGAGTTGAAACATTCAACATCTCATCCAGAAGAAACACTCGCTTTTCAACTGTTTTTGGGTTCACCTCGTCAATGCTGGACCAAATAATGGTAATAATGTGCTCTGCGTGCGCACATGTATATTATTTGTGCGGCCAGTGTAACTATTGGACTATATTTTACATATCTAAATATGTATGTATCTATCAATCTCTTCTATGTTTGTGTTTTTTGGCTGTATCTAAATATAGCCTATGTAACGTTTATATATAGTAACGTTTTAAAAATAGAAATAAGGCAAAAAATGAAAAACGCCTGAAAGAGGCTATGTTTTAAAATTGTTTATATATATATATATATATATATATATAATTATATTTTAAGAAATAATAATACTGTATTAATAAAAATAAGTTACTAGTAAAAAAATGTCAAAACATTAAGGAATATGTCAAATTAAATAAAATACTATAAAACATAGTATGGGGAATTAGAATACATAAAAGAAGTGTAAAATGAAGGACGAATGGCAATTTTTTGCCTAGATTAGGTACGGTTAACTCCATAGCAAACTACAATTGATGTCAATAATGCACCAAACATTGTTGTTAACAGATAAATAAAATGGTCGAGATTATTAAGTGGGCTAATTAGTTGAACAGATCTTGGACACTATTGCCCTTTATAGAGAATTCCGAACAGTAAATATGTAATAATGAATTGCCATTTGACAATAAAATTTAGATCATACTGAAAAATTATAGAGATTCGCAGGAAATGAATTGAAAATAACTGAAAAATCTTTCTGCTTTATTTCGCTTTGTAGTGCCTAGGTATTTTTTTAGAAGGCTACATAAATAGCGTCCTTTAGGGGTCTAAATTTATAACTCTTGCAAAACTGATGCATTTATCAAGCATTAAAATTTGTTTATAAATGTTTAGAATTTTTTAAAGAAACAATAGTCTTCCAGCAAAGGAAGTACATGCTTTTTCAATTTATAGAACAAAAACATACTTTAGTAAAGCTTTTAGAAATTCCTAAATCTTGGTAATGCTATTTGTATCACAAAACATTGTTTTATCTCACCACCACCCCATAAAATTGATTGCACTACTTCTCGCATGCACTAATTTATCATGCAATCACACAGTGTCGTATGGTTTTTTACTATAAACGTTTAAATATTATATTAGATTTTTTATTTGAAAATTATATTAAAAGATTGCTAAAATAGGAAAGATAACGTACACACTTTAAGAGTTTAGTTAATGTCTCAAGTTTTCATTATACTATTACTTACGTAAATATATAGGCCTAGTTCTGTCTAGGCTGTATATAAGTACGTAAATAATTACGTAGCCATAACGCCCTTCAGTGGCTTATGTACTTAGTTAAAACATAAACATTAACTAAATTAGCAACTAAAACAATTAGAGGAAATGTATGAAAGGTTGGCGGCCTTGAAGGGAGACCGGGCTCCGGTCGTTGGCACAGTAATTTTAGCTGCAGGTCCGGCGGACTATTTTTATGCGGCTCACTCAACGTTACTCACTAACCAGTGATAACGTATGTAGCACGTGTTGGAAAATCGAAAAGCTAGATAAGCAACGACGTACGTGGAGAGACCAGTAATACGTGAGTAAAGTTAACACTGAGAGTTTAAAACAATGTAAGACCTAATAATGGGCGTAGCAATTAAAAGTACAAAGACAGCCCACGCGTGAGTTTATGATTATTTTGGAAAAATAAAGTGAACAAAACTCAAAGCACGGAAAAATTCCACGAAAATACTATACTGTAGTAAAATAATGTTCTATCAAATATGATCGAAATGCGTTACCATTTATGACAAAATGTAAAACCTAAAATGTTTAACTAAAGTCATATACTACACGTGCATCAAAAAATATTAACTCAAGATGAAATTCGTAGTACGAATAAGATATAGTAGATCAATTTTAAAAAGAGTTATTATAAAATAAGGTCATGACAAAATTTCTTATGTATGTAAAGAATCGTAAACAAAAGAATTTCTTTCTGCTTTATACTGAAATAAACCTCCTTTCTGCTCTAAAGAAAGGGTAACATAGGTTTTACAGCAATACACATAATTTACTTATAATAATAGCATTAAAGGCGAAAGACTTATGCTAAAGTTAAAAGAGGATATTAAAGGGTGAACAGCTCTCTACACTTCGATTGACAGCAGATTTACTTGACACTCTGCCCATGCGATAAAATAATCTTCAATATTCCTTATACCTAAGGACCATTGGTTCCTTTCCTCATCGTAATTAATTCCATCCTCCTTTCATTATTATTTGTTTTACATGGAGGTGTAATGGGTAGATATAGCCTTATGACTTCGATAGAGAGTTGGTTTAATTGTGCATACGCACACGCAATCACATAATCCTCTATATCTTCTACCAGAAGGCTATGTGCCTCTATGTTATCTATATTAACAATCCTTCTTCATCGTTCGAGGTGATAGTGATCGTACTGGATGATTACCTTGAAATTGAAACAAAATCCAACTATTTATATTTTACATAATGGTCTCTTATATATAACAATTAGTATAAGCAAAATTTGTTAAATGTAAATTCCTACTTAGGTCAGTAAAGATAAATTTTTATTTTAGTAATTAATTATAAATAATTACAAGTATATAAATAAAGTAACATAAACTACACGTGAAAACTACTGTTCTACCACATAACTTACAACATAATGTCAATTGTTTTATGAAATGATATGTAGTCACTCATTTTAACCCAAATGGGACGATATAGTTATTACTATGCAATAACTACATTGTATTCTTCCCCCCTTTTGTAATACGTTTTTCTCCCATAAAAAAATTTAATTACTTTTTAATTTATTAAAATTAAAAATACGGAGTAGAGGCTTTGCTTCGTAAAAGGAACAATTGTTTTGAAAAGCGTATTCAGCCCTCACGTATTCACTTAGTTAAGTATTATTTAATTATAGTTTAATCAGCGAATTCAGCATTACAACAAGCAACTTTAATTAAAGAATTATTATTTGAAAAAAACTGTATTAACATCAAGTGTCATCCACTGCAAGTTTTAAAAAATGTGTTTAAATTTGAGTGGATGAATAAAAAGTATTTTATTAAAGATTGAAAATTTTACCTATATATATATATAATATGTGTTCTTGTGTGTTAATTAAAAAATAAGAGAAATACAAATACAAGAATAATTGATTGAACCGTGAACTAATAGAAGGTATTGAAAAACAGTGGAACGAAAAGTGGAAAAATAATAACAACGTATTCAAATGGTGTAACAAGCATAGGGACTGTACGTTAAAGGGATATTTTGAATAAAAAATAATAATAATTCTACGACATTCCATAACGCGTTGAATGTAGTAAAGTAAACTATTAGGGTGTAAGCATAGTGTAGACGTATACAAAACTCGGATGCATACACAATGTGAGAATATATATAAACATCTACTCTTGTAATAATTTTATATGTGTCTGTGATTAAAATTAAAATGTCGACCAGAACAGGTTTAAAATTATTAGCTTGGAATAAATGTGTCAAATTATGATCATGTGTTATGTAATAATAGAAAACTTGGAATATTAAAAATGATGATGAAGTACCATACATATAAAACAGGTATAAAAACCCCGAAACGAAATAAGGTAGTTAGTTTTTATAGTTTTCGTTGCACTTGAAAGGTTGCTTATTATAAACATTAGATAGGGAGCAAGTTTTTCAAATGTGAAACTGACAACTATTGTTGTTAATTTAATTTTTATATAAAATGTAAATTTGTTATAATGTTATTCCAGTAAAAAGAAGTCAAACCCATGTTATATTGTTGGAGGATAACTACAAGATGATTTTTGCTCACAGTTATACTTACTTTTTTGTTTAGTAATCTATATTTTTAAAAGATGCTAAAGTATAATATATGTAGACTTAAATTTTGGAAGGAACATTCGCTTTGTAATACAAAAGCGAACAAAGAATAGATTTTATAAAATTTTACTTTCAAGTTAAAGTGTCTTTGATCTAAATTTTGTCACCTATAGCTTTTGACTCATGTAAGCAATCAGCTGTTTCAAATTCCATAAATAGCCAATGAGTGGAACAGCTGTAGCCTTGGAAAACTTAAGCGATCAGCTGTTACGATTCGGTAAAATAATAAATTCATGTAAATATCTATCAATCAGGTATGATGTTGAGAGGTAATGGCGAACGTATAAATCATACCATAATTCCATAATTTATGAAGTTTTAACGTGTTAAATTTTTTAATCATATTTCAAAATATTTGAGTGCATGGCATTTATAATGTACAAGCTGTATACACGTGCTTGTTTGTAAAACTAGTGGGGAAGAGGTTTGTTATATGGTGAAGCTATTGATGAGTAAAGTAGTTCCTGTGATAAACCGTGACGTATTGAGGGGATTGATAATGCTTAATCACTATAGCCAAGAGTGAAATACTTTAGTTTATGAAAAATAAATAATATTTCTTGTTGAGGATGTGTTGTCTATCAAATCTAAATGTGAAAAAAACAATTTGGGGTCAGAAGCCATAAATATATATATTTAACAATTAACAGATGTTACATAATATAATATTTTTCATAACGTTAATTTGTTGTCGGAACTAAAATTTGATGATCAACTTTAGCAGTGTGAGTATTTAACAAACATTTTAAACATATATAATACAATTTGATCATTTTAAATTTCATACGTGCATGCAGTTAGCTTACTATATATATAGAAAATATTTAATATTTTTGTAATAGCAAACTTTCCAACAAATTGCTGTTATTTTGGAATAAAACAAATACAGTTAATACTGAGATAGTATCAGTGTTGAAGTTACCTATATAAAAAAATAGGAATGTTGGTTTGGAAGTGACCGTTAAACAAACATCAGCGCTTGGTGTAAGTGCTTGGCCCAATCGATAAATGCTAATATACTCTTGGAAAATAAGGAAGCAGCCAGCTGAAGTCAACATGGCTCTGTACAACATTACGAATCCTATTTAAAATGCCATGGAATCGCTGCCATTAGACTTTCTACATTTGTTCGTAAATTTATCGATGCAAGTAGATTAGAAGAGTAAAATATTTGTTGATTACAATTGTTATGTAAATATTGTGTAAAACAAACTGAATTAACAAAACGTGAGATGTAGAAAATACCATACAAAATTTACCTTCATTTCCAAACTGTAAGGCCGATCGATAATTTTATGTTTTTTCACTTTGCAATTAAACGAAATTTAGAATTTGCAAGAGACATATACTTTGCAAGGGAATATATAATTTAATGTGTATGCAAACAGGTTAGATATTTGAATTATCTTAACCATAAAATCATCCAGACACGAGTATTGATTGGTTTTTTAAAATAAAACATTTTAAACAAATTCAAAGACATGAATTTTATTAAATGCCTAATATAACTTTTTTTCGGTACATTTAAAAACTTCTTACTTATAATTAAATTCAACTTCATTTCGTTTCATTTTAAAATCTTGCAATTCAAATCAATTATTTTAAACAGAAAACCCAATATCGTTTTAATTGTTTATTATTTGTTTAAAACTAAATGTATTAACTGAGGTGGTGACAGATTCTTTATAAATGGAGTAGATGAGAATTGGAGAATGTCCGTCAATGATTTTTGAGGTGTTGTATATAGGCCTATGCCGTAACAAATAGTTGGAAACAATATAACATTAACGTATTAATTAATAGGGTCACTTTAATGTGTGATCATTAACTGTATTGGTCACGTTGGGCGTGAAAAATATATTCTAATTATATATAAAAGAGAAATTTTGAATGCTAAGTAATATTATTCATGCAATACTGTTGCTCGTTTTATAAAATTCTGGAGTATATATCAGAATAAATAGACCTTGATTTATTTATTGTTTTTTATGAACCATAAAGAATTTATTCTAGATATCAATGTTTACAAATATTTAAATAATGGTTTAAAAATTTACCTACCCTAATAAAAGAAATTAATGTATTTATTAAATAAATTATTTAATTTAAGACAATTTATTAATGTTTTTTATATAAATAAGTATTATATGTGTAATAAGTGTATATATATATATATATATATATATATATATATATATATAAGATTTATTACAAATTAAATATATCCTAATATAAATTTATAATAAGTAACAATGTTAATAATGTCATCATAAATCCCTTTGGTAAACAAAAAGTAACAGAAGTCCAGTAGAGTAGTAGCCTACATTATATTATACTTACTATTATTAGAAATATTTTTTTTCAAAATTTTGATATTTTATATTTAGACACGAATGATTAATTGCTTGAAAGCTTGATAGAGGCAATAAAGCACGTTGTTAGCGTTTCTATAGACTAATAACATGTATAATTAATGTGTTGACTTTAATTAGCAACGCCTTCTTGCATAACCGTATGCAGAATGCAGTTACACAAGTGGTTGTTTATTGCCTACCTCAACCCCGTATGTGCTTTGACGTAATTCAGTTCTGATGCATAACCTTAAATAAATTAACACTTGAAGCATCCTAGCACATGATTATTTTATATTTGTTCAACAGAAGTAACTTCTCAATATATACCTAAAAAATATAATGCTTTAAAAAATTACAATATAGTAGATGTCTATAAAAATACAACCTATTTTTAAAAAATCATTGTCAGAATCATAAAGAACTTGTTATTTTTTCCAGTGGTAATACTCAATAGCGATGTGTTGTTACTTAAAAAGGTTATTTAGCTTTCGATAACCGTTCAGAATGAGTGGTGGCGAAAGCTTAATTCAATGTACTTTAGAATATTAATCACCATCTTGAAGTCAGCGCGTTTACTGGCGAAACCTTGTACAGATCGTTTAGATTACGCAGGGGGCACCGCGAGCAGGCGATCTGTATCACTTCTATGCATCTTCGGATCAGGAGCTTAGAAGTGCAGCCCTCCGAACTATCAATGAAAAATACCCTGCACCAGAATGGCTCCAAATTTACACAGATGGATCATCCATACCTGGATCAGGCGAAACAGGTGCTGCATACTACTGCTTATATTTTGAGGGATTTTCTGCTGTCGGGACCCACCTTAGCAACTATGACGGTGAGGTAGCTGCCATATACGGTGCAGCAATAGAACCTGAGAACCTGACTGCTCCGGCTAGGGCCGTTTTCCTTGTTGACTCTAAGACCGCCATCATGAATCCCTCTGGGAACTCACGGACCGACTGTAGTAGAACAATAGAATGTAGAAGAAAACTAAATGCTCTCATAAATGCCGGGTGGGTACTTAATTTCCAGTGGATCCAGAGCCATGTAAACATCTCTGGCAATGAAAAGGCTGATCAACTAGCCAAGCAGGGAACAAGCCTCCCCCAGCCCGAGCATCTGAGTTCACTACATTCCTCCAGGTCCCTAATAAAGACGTCCACTAAAAAATGGAATCAAGGTTGATTGAGGGAGCTCTCAGCAGGAAAACGGTGGGAAAGTCTTGTGACGGGTGGACCAATTGACCAAAACGTGCCCCGATCTGTTAGCGTTCCGGCTTTCAGATTGAAGACCGGTCATGATTACCTTGCTGCGCACCTCCACCGCATTCATGTGCTCCCGACCCCAGAATGTCAATTGTGTGGTGGTGAACTTATGGATGCCGAACACCTTAATGATTGCACAGCCCTGGACCGGGCCTAGGATTACTGCAGTCCCATCTTCAGGGAGGCCCATCTCTACTGGTTAGCGCGTCGCCAAATGGCTCAACTGCCAAGGGTGGGCGTTGGCTAGTAAGTAAGTAAGTAAGAATATTAATCTTAATGGAAAATGTGTTTAATATATAAATATTCTTCTTGATTTTGTTATTACTAATTTTTTTTAATAACTCTAAACAGTTTCTTTTGAGGCAGAGTAAGTTACTCTCACATAAGAGAGTAGAAGTTAGGGATTTAACATGTAAGGTTTAATGATTGACTTTAGGCGGTGATAATCTAAATATAAAAAAACATTTTTTTTTGTCGTCGTTATTCTATATTGTTGTGCATTTCTTTAAGTGTCTTATTGGTAATATTAGTATAAATACTCCTTTTTAAAAGTTTTGCTTTTCAAATAAAAAAATGTTCTTTAAAGAAATATATATATAACACAGGTCCGATTTTCGACATGTCCTTACAACAGTGACATCTAATTCAAATAAACATTTAGTTTTAGCCTACAAAGAGAGTGTGCGAAGACAAAACGTTGATAGTGATTAAACGGAAAAGTCCAGTCTACTGTTTGGCAAAGTGTCTGAGTTTGGCATGTGGGCAGAGCGGAACAGAAGTTGGGACCAAACACTAGTTCTTTGGGTCGGTTAATTGATATATTGGCAAGCAATGAGACGTGCAAGTCTTGTCGGCTGAAGGTTTCAACAATTCCTTAAAATTATAACAACGTTTAACAATATAACATTATTTTACTGTGCCACAACAGTTACAAATGTGTCAATTAAACTTTATTAGTCTAAATATCAAAAATTAAAATACGTGTGGTTTTAAAAAATACAAAATTAGATTTCTTCTTGTTTTATTACTTTAATATCACGCATTATTACTAATCGATCATTTACGCCTTAAGGGAAAACGTAGAAATAAAATCGTTTCCATTTACCCACTAACGTCCTTAAAGAATATGTAAAAATAAATCTATGAATAAATTGGGAAAATTATTTGTAATATTGTTTTTTACGTTAAAAAACCAATAATTACAATAAAAAATAATTTAAACCCAGTTTCTTCAAAACATGTCTTATTTCTAAATTGAATAAAAAGAATCAAATCATTTTTTTTCAACTACCTGTATGATAACTACCTACTTTATGATAAAAATAAAACCGCAGAGGGAGTTACTTTACATATAAACACGTTTTTTTATTAAATTTGGTAAACCTTTACCATAAAGTACTTATGGATGAGAAATATATTACGAGCGATAAACGTTTATATTTCTACTCATTATATTTTTATGCCTATATAAATGTTGTAGTATTTGGTTAGTTTTATACTAAATATTGAAAGTTTGTACACATACTGATGTAATTCAACAAATGTATATTTATAATAAAAAGAATGTGACAATTTATATATTGTTATATACGTTCAGAACTTTAATGGACTTCATAAAACTATAATAACTACTGTGTATGTACCTTATTAACATAAACAAATCTGAAATAAATAAATACGTCTACTTTTAATTAAATAATGCTTATAAATATCATTTATAGTCTTGTGCAGTTTATTAGAATTATAAATGTATACAAAGTGTTATTTAATTTATAAATTTATTTGTTTTTTATTCAATAATAACAAAATTAATAATTAATATATATATATATATATATATATATATATATATATATATATATATATATATATATATATTTATGACTTATTCATGTATTGTCATTGAAAATAGGTGAATTCCATTTCTAAACATTCCCATTGGAAAGTGGGCTTTAATAAAAAAAATGTATATAAGATTTTGTAATGTTACATAACAAAACTAACCAAACAGACACAACTTTATATAATACCATTATTAATTTTATTAGTGTTTTATATGGTCAGAAGAAAAGAGGTAATAAAAATGAAAGCACCAACGCAAAACGTGAAGGTAAGTTTAAAATGAGGTGAAAATTAGAAGAATTGTAAAATTAGAAGAACTCTAAAACTACTTAAATTCAAGGAAATTTTTAAAAATAACATTAAATAACACTTAGTACTGTAGATACACATTTTATATTCTACTACTTAACCTTTATTTAGAAGGAAAGTTAAATTTAAAGTGTTATTTTTTTAAGCGTTTAAACGAAATAAGAAATTGGTTGTAATACAAGTCAGTTGATTTAAAAGTAAAGAAAATAATTCCTTTTTAACTTTAAATCTAGATGACTAATAGATGTCTAGCCTTTTTACAGAGTTCATTGAGATACTGAAGTTTATTTATTAAAAATAAAATTCCTTCAGTTACTTAGTTCCTTCAGTCAAAATCAATATGTCGGTAATTTCTTTTAATTCGTCATAGTTTTTGTGGTCACGTGATACTTGTAAACACATGATACAGGTAGTTGATGTACAAAACGCTGACAAACACATATTGAAACATAACACGCACACATGCACTTATCATACATAAATATGATGAATAATTATTATGTGTACCGATCTATACGCCGTCATTTTATTATACATAAAAAAACTCAGTTCTGACGTTTCGTCAAAATCACATCTAGCATTAATGATGAACCCTAAAAGAGTTTAAGCGCGAACTGTTAGGTCACCTCATCAATGTCAGGTGAGATTCTGGCGAAACGTTGGAACTGCGTTTTTATGCACGGCAAAATGAACGGCTGTACCCTTGATATTAAGTATTCATCATATTTTTCCATCTGTGAACGGATACGTATCATAAATATATCGTGAACATATATATATACACGTAAAATATTTTGCTTTGCCTATTTAGTAATATAATACATGATCGTATCTTACTTACCAATATATTTATATATTCCTTATTTTGTTTTCTTCCCTCATATAATTTTAATGCTCTCTCTGATGATTTTCATAAATTAATATCATTTCCTCAAATATAACAATTTCACTTTCTTCCAAGACAAGTTACCTTTTGGGTGAAACTTTTTTTTATTTATAATGTATGATTTTTGTATGCCAAAATCAAGAGGAATATTCATTTTAAAATCCTCCAAAAATAATTTATTTCTACGAATGACCCTATTAGCTGACCTTACTTCAATAAATTAATTTCAATTTCTAATTGCTCAAGGAACAAATAAAATTAAATGTATTATTTTGTATACCATTTGATATCTCTTTCAAAGTATTAATTCAAACATTTTTGAAAAGTGTATGTAACCCTTGCCACTTTAGTTATCTGGATTTATTGCTAAGATGGCATTAACGGTTTTCCTTGCCGTGCATCCCTTTGATCAAGCTGGAATGTTTCAATAGCTTGCTTAGGAATGGATACGATCCAAGATGGTGTCGCCTCCTGCTTCTTCTAGTATGTTTAGCATTTTGTTGCACAAAGTTGACATATTCTCATAAACGTTTAAATTTTTATTCATTAGAAATTACAATGTTCCCTGGTAGAGGAAAATTTATTTTATTCTTTTTTAGATCATTTCAAAGTAAGTATTTATTAGAAAAGCATGAAGCCTATATTTACTAATTTTAAAAATACTTAACTGAGTTTTTTAGTTAGTACTGAAACTAAAATTAGTTTAGTCAGTGAATTCAAGATGATTACATCAAGCAACTTCTGTATTTACTATTTACGAAGTCTCGTAATTATTTTTATTCTTACATAAATGTTGTAGTGTTTTGTTAATGTTATTCTAATTATTAAAATGTTTACTTATACTCATGTAATTCAACAAATTTATATTTATAATGAAAAGAATCCGACGTCTTTTATATATTATTAGCATATACACTTTCTGAACTTTAATTAATCCCATAAGATTATAATAACTAGTATCTATTATTGCATTGTTCGTTTATTAATAAATCTTTTTACAACAGATAATCATTCCATTACAATTTTGATGCTTTAAAACTATCACTACTTACATAATTTCACTTTACGTTTTGTAAAATTAGGACTTTGGAAACATCCGAAAGCTAATTTTGCCTTGAATTTTAAATTTACAGTTTAAATATCATCATTACTCCACCCATTATGTTTTCAGTATAGAATTTACTCTTAACTTTTATACTTTCAACCCCAATTGATTAGTACCAAGAATACAATACTGGTTTATTGCCAGTTAAAGCCGGTTATATGTTTTTAGATTTGACGGATGATTACTATTTGTCATCATATCTATAACATGTACAGAATATTTATCTAAAGTATTTTATGTTTTAGAACGATAAGATTTAATTTTAGTATTTAAAGCAACTTTTTATTCTATTAGAAAAAATAACTCTCTTGTTTACCATCTTCAACTCTCCTAGTATTCAACAATACGTTTTGAAACGTCCCTATAAAAGTTCGCCTTCACAAAATGTTAAATACCAAACTAAAGGAAAACGTACTTTATCCAAGGATTTTTACCGTTGGTTTTTCTAAAACGCTTTTTCATTAACCTTAAAAGTTTACTTCTAGTTTGATCAGAACTACCGTCATACCATGTTGGCATGCTCATTTAGATCACCTTTGAAAACTATTCTTATTAATTAAGAATAGACTATATATTATAAAAGAACTCTCTTTCTTTTTTTAGTTTTATTTTTCTTTTCTGTTACACAATTGTCTTCTACCTTTTCTTGGAACACAATTTCATATATATTTATATATATCCTTTTCAATGTTAATGTAGTTTTCTCAAGATTTTCCAATTTCAACCAATAACTTGTAACTATCCATACTCTAAAAGCTTCCCTCTTTTCATTCTTGTAACGTTTTTAGTTTATTAATTCTTTTATATTACCGTCTTTTATTTACATGCTTTCCTCCTATTTGTTTGTGTCTATTAAAATGTTACTGTTTGTTTTAATGTTTATTCTTGCTAAATACAATTTTATGCAGTGT
>JBAIZL010000001.1:41311270-41313770 GCA_036971475.1 Prosapia bicincta
GTCAAAGGGCATGACTGACAGTTCAATTTCCATAGACTGTATACTTGTGGTTTTTGGACAACCCAAACAAATCCTCAGAGATGAGTTCTGTAATATTTGTAATTTTCGAATATGAGTTTCAGCTGTTTCACCCCAAACTTCACAACAATACATGATTTTTGATCTTACAAAGGACAAATAAAAATTCCTTAATATATATGTATCTGCTCCCCATGCCCTGCTGGCTATAACTTTCAACGATTTTATTCTATTTGCACATTTGTCCGCTATGAAATGGACATGTTCTTTCCACAGTAGTTTTGGATCCAGTTTAATACCCTGTAGTACAGGATTTGGGTTATGCCGCAGTACGTTTCCATTTAAGTTTATAACTGGTTTATAGTTTGTGTGCAAGTATCGCCTGGAGAAGAAGCATACTTCAGTTTTTGATATTGAAATGGTTAGTCCCCATTTTTCAGACCACTCAGAGATTTTGTTAAGTGCCTTTTCCAGTTGGTGAGTAGAAGCAGTTGGGTCTTTATCAGTGGCCCAGATAGTGACATCATCTGCAAAAATAGCCATGCCGATGCCTGGAAGGTCTATATTCCCCAAATTTTGCATCATTATGTCAAAAAGAGTAGGACTAATGACTGACCCCTGTGGTATTCCGTTTAGAGTACATTCTTCTTCAGAGTAGGTATCATTGATCTTAGTATTAATTTTCCTATCCTTAAGGAAGTCTACAATGTATTTCAATATTCTCCCTTTTAAACCGATTTCCATACACTGCGAAATAATAGATATGCGTGAGGCCTTATCAAAGGCTGCTTCGAAATCGATGAACACCGCTGATGTACACATTTTGTTTGAGAATCCGGTATATATAATTTCTGTAAAGTTTAGTAAAGCATCACAGGTGCTTCGTTTAGGTCTGAACCCGAAAAGACATGAACCCAACAGATTATAATTTTCAAGCCTCCAAGTTAAGCGGTTATTAACCAGTCTCTCCAAAAGTTTACCGAGACATGACGTCAAGGCTATAGGCCTGTAAGAAGAAGCAAGTTCAGGAGATTTTCCTGGTTTTACAAGTGGAATAATTATAGCCTGTTTCCATTTTTGTGGTATGTTACCTGTCTCCCAGATTTGTGTAAAATTGCATCTTATTTCCTCCATAAATGACTCAGAACAATGCTGTAACATTAAATTATGAATGTTATCTTCTCCTGGCGTAGATGACTTCAATTGTGCTACTGCAGCCTTCATTTCAGTTTCTGTGAAAGGTTTATCACAGATATCTGTTTGGGAAATTGCTTCATTCAAAGTTGTAAAAAAACTCTTTTTCTCATTCTTCAGATGAGTAGGCCAATTTTCCTCAATACCTGACTTTTTGACATATAATTTGTTGAATACATTAGCAATGTCATTATCATTAGTAGTTATGATCCCATCCGGATTTGTGATCTGATAGATTTTATTATCAGGTTTTCCCTGAGTTGCTTTAAATCTTTTCCATACAGCTGAGCAAGGTGTGTTTGAGTTGATGCTATCTATGAAGTCATGCCAAGAGGTCCTTTTAGCCTCTTTTATAGCTCTCTTACATTTAGCCGATGCCTGGTTGTATTTGCTTCTATTTTCGGGTGTTCTAAATTTCTTCCACATTTTTCTGGCTTTTTGTCTTTCTAATCTAAGGAGGGATATTCTCTTATTCCACCTTATGTTACTAGGCTTTTGTTTATTTTTATTTACCTTAATGCTAGGGATACTTTCCGAGGCAGCAATCATTAGTTTCTGTACAATGTTTTCTGTATTACTTTCTGTGCAGTTTACTGTGTTATTAATAAGATGTCTAAATAGGGGCCAATTTGCATCCTTTATTTTTTGTTGCGTAGTAATAATTCTATGTGAATTAACACTTCCCTCCTTACTGTCGATATTAAAATATACTGGGAAGTGGTCACTAATTAGATCTTTACCCACATACCAATTACTGATTATGTCTAACAGACCTGGAGAAGACAGGGTAAGGTCCAATGTACTCAATGACCCTGTACTTGGTGACTGGTATGTTGGTACCTTGTTTTTGTTTACAAGTACCAAATTGGAGTTCACAATCCATTCGTAAACTATTAGGTCATTCCTGTTGTCATTTCCTTTATTCCAAGAGCCATGTCTAGCATTAAAATCACCCATGATAAGGAGACATTTATCTGAAATTAGTTATTTTTGAAGTTCCTCATCAGTTACTAATTGATTAGGAATATATACGTTGACTACTCTTATATTAATATCTTGATTAATAGTTATGTCACAGCTAAGTGCTTCCATATTTGTGGTGGTGATAGATTGATGACTTCTAACAACTATAGATTTATGTATCAAAGTTATGACACCACCACCTCTGTTATTTGCTCGCGAATTGTTAAAAATATTAAAATTCTTGAAACGAGGGTGCCGCTTTTTGTCTACAGGCAACCATGCCTCTTGAACACATATAACCTTAGCATTACTCAAATCCAATTCT
>JBAIZL010000001.1:41318770-41356270 GCA_036971475.1 Prosapia bicincta
TTTCCTCCTATAGTAATTCCTCTCGTAGTTTCATTTCCTTCTATAGTAATTCCTCTCGTAGTTTCATTTCCTCCTATAGTAATTCCTCTCGTATTTTCATTTCTTCCTATAGTAATTCCTCTCGTAGTTTCATTTCCTCCTATAGTAATTCCTCTCGTAGTTTCATTTCCTCCTATAGTAATTCCTCTCGTAGTTTCATTTCCTCCTATAGTAATTCCTCTCGTAGTTTCATTTCCTCCTATAGTAATTCCTCTCGTAGTTTTATTCCACAATCCATCGACTAACTATTAGAAAGTTAGATGACGTAAAATTATCGATCCGTCGCTAAAGAGCCGGTCTCAACTCACCAACGTGTTTAGCTTTCGTTATTAATGACGTGGACGTTTTTAGGAAGTAACATTCACTGCATGAGCGAGGTAATACTATGTGTATTCGCGTAATCCCTTACCTTTACTACCGGTATACAAAAGCAGGCGCACCGACCGGGGAGGTCAGTGTTTGGCACAGTTTTATACTAATGGAGGCTACTGCCAAGGATAGTCAAGACGAGAATAGAAGCTAAATGTTCTTGGGACTCCCGCATCCCCAGTCGCGGCTGCAACACAGATCCCCTTCAAGAGGATCATCTGTTTAAACACAGTTTATAATATAGCTTTGTTTCCCAGATCGAAAAAATTCTTTACTTTCAAATAGGTTGATATTTTTTTATATGTAAGAATAAAAAGTTGTATCACAATAGCCAATGTTTTATTAGAACCATTAGATCAGAAACCATATTAAATGGATTGATGTTATCTTTAGTATTTTCAATCAATCATTTTTAGACATCGGTTTAAAACCTTTAAGACTTTTAATATCTACTCTGTTTTTTTTTTGTGGGTAACTAATGTACATTCAAGAACTACAATCCGTGCAGACCGAATGCATTTATTTGGCGACAATTAATTTTGACTCCAAATTAAACTGTAAGTTCGAGAGTGAGTCAGTTTAATAAATTTTCTAATAATGTAAATTTAAATTTATACCTACAAAGTATATTTTTTTCAAATTCTAGTAAAATTTATTTCATCCGTTCCGTTAGAGTATTTGTAAATTTCGTCAGATTATACGGACGAACATTTGCCCGAGCTAGGAATGTTCGTGGACTACGGCAAACCAGGCAGGAAAGTTTGAATAATTGGCTATTTTTGAGAATGAGTTCACATGTTGACTCTTGCATGCGTCTGTAAACACATCGACTCCAAAGGAAGTAGAAACAACGGCTGTTTATTTAGGTATAAGTAGCCGCGAAATACTTTACAGTCAGGTCACATTTGCTAGAAACGTACTTGGTGCTTGGGATTGTGGTTTGAAATTAATTAATACGCTATGAAACTAGAAGGTTTCATCACTTTCACATGTTTAAAATTGATTTATATCACTAAAATTCAAAGCAATTTGGAAATGAATAAAATGCTAGTCTAAAATTATTATTTTTTAAATAATAGTACAATCTCACTAAGGTGAAAGACATTTCCTTACTACGAAAATTAAGAGTAGACTACATTAACTACAAAAACACACTAAAACTATTAATATTTCACAAATATTTCAATATTTATTGCTCAAATATTTTTTAACGTTCAACTTTTTCACATAATTAGGTTCACACCTATTCGTTTAGTTACAGCAGTGTTATCAATAACAAACTTTACATTATTACACATAAACAAATGTAACGCATTTTATGAAACCATTTTCTGGGGCAATTTCATAACATTCATTTTGATTTTTCTATAAATTTAACTTTATTAGAGTATTAACTTCACTAAACAATTATAAATATTTATAAACTTGCCTATAGTAGCACTGAGGACGGCCGTTTCGGGAGATGTGTCCCTTTGTCAACTCAGACCGTAACTCTTGAGTTACGGTCTGTAAATATTTATAATTGTTTAGTGAAAACTAGTAGCTCACGTGAAGATGGAATCAACAAATATATATCAATCATTTATTTTATAAAACAAATAAAATACATTTACAACACTCACAAATTATCATTTATTTACTCATACATGTTTCAATGACAAAGTAATCATCATCTTCATCATTGCCAGTGAGTTGTTACTACAAACTCTATAATACTGGAACTTAGAGTTTGTCGTAGCAACACTCACTGATGATGATGACTATACTATTGAAACGCGAATGATTACTTTGTAAGTCTTGTGTATGTATTTTATTTGTTTTAACATAACCTCACAAGCTAAGCTCAAATAATAGTTGTAGGCCTACATTTATTTTATAGTTTATTATTTAAATTTTATGAGATATAAGAATAAATCATTACAAGTAGTAAATATTATTATTATTATGTCACAGAACTAATATTACAACTGTATTACACCTTGGCCGCCCGACAGAGGGACAAAAGTCACCTTCAACTTTAATCTGAATTTGCAGAAAATGTAAAGCATCAATTGAACAAATTTATATATTGAGGAAAACTATTTAATTTATACCAAATAAATCATAAATTTTACTTTACAGCTAGTTGTGCACCTAATTATTATAGTTCCTAAGTTAAAAATAAGCGAATATAACTCTCATTTTTAAATATATAATAACAAATCAACCTCAAAGAATGTATTCCTTGCACCTCAAGGCTATGTAAAAGCTATTAAACTTGGTTTTAATTACTTCCTAAAATTTATAACTTGTGGCTTGAGTGATCTATTAAATTACTGTTAAGCTTATGAACAATATTCTCTCAGACGTTAATACATTTATGATAAATAGTTAATAGTTTCGCTTTAAAAATGAATTCAAATCGTACTTAATTGTTCTTTGATTCTACGCGACTATTATTTTTCTTACACTTCACTTTAATTTTATATTTTCACTACGACTATTCACTTTACGAAACTCTTCACAAAATTTCACTTCCTTTAATTATAACAGATTTTCCTTTACCTACACTTTCACCTAGATCATATAGCCTACAGTACTGTGGGACTAATGACTTTCTGTCTATGCAATGATTAAGTCCTTGTTACATAAGCAGTTACCTACTATTATCCGAATTCAAGTCTACCTGTCTTGAGTACTGAGTTTTGAATGCGGGTCCCCAATTCAATGAGTTCGCCTGCTTGCTGTTTTCATCCGCTTTTCAGTTTCCATTGGCTAACGTTTTCGCTCTGGACTATCACAATGCCTCTCAGAAACCTTCTCCTTGGATTCCTGACCATACCTTTCCTTGTTTATACATATGTTGCCTGTTTCTTCAACGGCTTAAGCGTAGTTTCTGGATTTCTTATGATTTTGCCTCATTAATTTACATGGTACTCTTTATGACGATGCACTCTCACCATCAGTTATTTCATCAGAAGCTACTCCTCATACAACTGGTTTTGTACTTTATTTAGGTGTATTGTGAGTTCAACGATTAGAAACGTCATGTACAATAACCTTTCTTCCGAAGATTTACATTAAAGTGTGCCTTGATGTTTAGCGACAGTTTGTTGGTCTTTCTTATTACGTTTTAAAAAGCCTGATCAATTCTTATTCATGATTTAGTTTTAATAAATATAATAAATTTAAAATATTTTTTACAAACAAATATTTAAATTTGAAGTAGAAGGTATTAGTAATATTTTTAATAAAAAATAGGAATTCGTGTTTATAATATCATATTTATACGGAGTAAAAAAATATACAACAAGAAAATTATCTCTTATCGTCATACTTACATAATATATCAAAAGATAAGAACGATAAAGAACAGTCCGAAAGAAATAGGCTTTTCCCAGATATCATTTAGCATTTGCATAAACTATGGTCATTGTTTAAGCTTCTTTTATAGACTGTTGACTGAGGATTCTTTATTTTAAAAACTTATTTATTGGCATATACTTTTAACATAATTTATATGAAACGAGAGGTTCAAAAATAATGAAATTATGCTCAATTACAAAATTGTGTAAAAATTTCGAAACGCAATATTATTTATGTTTTCAGGTAAATAATGACGAAAGGTATTGTGTAAAAGTAAACTACGAATCCGATTTAATAAGAAGTAAAACTTTACTTCATCATAAAACTATAAATGTTTCTCCTTATATTAATGTAGCCTACCGTTGATATAGTTTTTAGCTTTTATAACTCAAACCACGCTATATACTATAATCATTGCAAAAACAAATCTGATTTCTCTAGAAAAAACCGCTTTTAAATTTAAGTAGTAAAAGGTAATAATTTAAAATTATATAACTATGACAACAAATTGAAAATGTATATATACATTCTAATCTGAACATTGGGAATAATTATGTCTATCGTCTATAGGGGTCATTGAAAATCTACACTCGTCAGTTCAGACATGAACTTTTCTAATCGCTGACATTAGACATAACCATGCCTCTCGTCTATAAGGGTCATTGAAAACTTACCCTCGTCAGTCCAGACATGAACTTCTCTAATCGCTGACATTGGACATAACCATGCCTCCCGTATATAGGGGTCATTAAAATCCTATCGTCGTCAGTCCATACACATGATCCTCTGTAATCGCTGAGATTCGACATAACCATGCCTCCCGTCTATAAGGGTCATTGAAAAGCTACCCTCGTCAGTCCTGACATAAACTTCTCTAATCACTAACAATGAACATAGCCATTCCTCCCGTCTATAGGGGTCATTGAAATCATACCGTCGTCAGTCCATACACATGAAATTTTATAATCGCTGACATTGGACATAATCATGCCTCCCGTCTATAGGGGCCATTAAAAAGCTACCCTCGTCAGTACATAGACATAAACTTCTCTAATTCCTGACATTGAATATGAGAATGCTTCCCGTCTATAGGGGTTATTGAAATCCTACCGTCGTCAGTCCATACACATGTACTTCTCTCATCGATGACACTGGAAATAATCACGCTTCCCGTCTATAGAGATTATTGCTACCCTCAACAATCTCTAGGCATGATCTTATCTGATCTTTGATATAAGACAGAGGCATGCCTCCCGTCTATGGGGCTATTGGAGGTGCTACTCTCAAGTGTCCCTAATCATGATATCTGATCTTTGACATAAGACAGAGTTATGTCCTCCATTTATAGGAGCCAATGCAGGTTCACACCCTCATCAATTCCTAATCATGATCTTCTCTGATCATTGACAGTCATGGCTCTCGTCTGTAGGGGTCATTGAAGGTGCTACCCTCAACAGTCCTGTAAAAGAAAAAAATGTATTGGTGATTACAGGTTCATTTAAAGAAACTTCTCTAATATCAGGATTCTATTAGGTGTCCCTGACATTGGGCGGAATCATAGGGGTCATTGGAGATGCTACCTTCGTCAATCCTGTAATTAAGAAGAAATATTGGTGAATTTGTCTAAGGAAAGGTGAAATTCCCTTTCTTCCTCTGATACTTGGAGTACTAAGAATTAACGGTCTTGTGGCTTTACCTCAAGTGGATCTGTTCTCCAAAGATACAAGTTACTGAAACATAAATACTGCTAGGATGCTTCCAGTAAAACTTTCTGTAGTGGAATTTTACTAACATGTGTTAAATCTGCAGTCGTGTTAACTAAATAACAAAAATACTTTCACTGGCTCACTCTAAACAAATTACATATTTATTATTTATGTCGTGAGTGGTTTTACCTCAGTTTATTTCAAGATTTGTTGATAACGCAGCTCTTTCATGTCCCTTGCTAATTCATATTTACATAAGCCTGCATTCCTGATCATTGCTTATTACTGGAATATGACTGTATTTGTAAACTAGAACGATTTTATGTTTGATTTTTCATCATAAATCTAATTTTGTCATCTGCTACATAGATAGTTGTATGTCTATAACTATAAATATAAATTCCTGGTTTTTAAGTGTTTAGTCTAAAGGAATTTAATTATTATTTTTCTTAAAAAGAACTATAAATGTATAAACCGTTTATTTATATTTTTTTTTATTTTGTTAAAGACCGCAATTTTACTGCAACATTTCAATTCTTTGTGCTTATACTGAAATCACTTCTACATTTTTGAAAAGTGATAATGAATAAATTTAAATTTAGACTTTATGCTGAATTTTAATAAATTTTTATCTAAATCGTCTCTATAAACACAAGTGCGCTCACATATATTATTTTAGCACTTCTTTTTAGACTACCTCTAAACTTTTTACAAAGCCTAATTGCATACTCGTAATTTAATATTATTTATTTATTGTATACTTGATAGTTTATATGCGTCACACTTTATAGCAATTAGTCTTGAGTTATTTTCTTTAATAGTTTAGGGTAGTATAAATTAATTGATCTTAAGGAGGTTGTAAACAATGTGTCAGACCTAATGTTACATTTTCCTCCTTTAAATTTAAAATTGGTTTTACTTATTATTCTTAATGTACTTTTACTTCATGCCTATCTTTGTACACCATTAGCACATTGCAGAAAGTTGAGAGTCCACCAATTATTTTTAAAATAAAAAATCATGCATTTAAGGGTTAAATAAAAAGAATTCTACAGGAAAAACGTCAAATGCGCGTCCTAAATAAATACATTTTTTCCACTTTTCAATACATCTCTCTTAATAGCACCCCAAAACACCAATTGCCCACATTTTACGTGAGCTCATTGTTAATAGACAAGCGCTAAATATCCCCCCCTTTACTAAATCTCTGAAATGAACACTTACGTTTTAATGATAAAAACATTTACGCTTAAAAGATGTAAATTCTTATAACATACATGAATATAATTAAAGGGTATGTATTAATAAGGTTCTCCGTTTATAATGAAAGTTTTAACGATGAAGGCTATATTTCACTTTGCGATATTGTTTATACTGACCATCATCAGATTTGCTATAAACAAATATGAACAAATTTAATTTCCATTACTGTCAGATTATAACGAATCACTTTTACTTTTCTCAGTAATGGCATATTTTATAGGCTAAGATTTAGCTAGAAAGTCATGGATTATTAGGTCGGATGGTTTAGTTAGGAGGATAAAACTGCAAATAACAGTGATTATGTTTACATAGAACTGGACCGAACACTATTAGCAAAACTTATACACATCCTGAGACTTCAATAAGCGGGCTGCTGCCCATCTGCATAAAATGATTAAAGCGATGCCTATTAGCCGAGGATCTATTTTCGACTACATCACTCTCGCACTTACACATTCCGCACTCTCAACAGGGAAGGGCTTTGCTAATATTTCATGCAACATTCACCTAGTTTCTCGCTAATCATGATTCATTTTTAGAATGCACTGCTAAACAGTCATCATTTACGTCAGGAGAAAACATTTTTAAAGTCCGGAGTGGGCGTGTGCTTGCGCGTACGGGTTTTGTGCTTGAGTGTGGTTGTGTTTTTAGCCAGGTCTTTTTATTCACACATCAGAAACTATTCTGGATTTTAAATACATAATTTTCAGTATTATTTAACGAAAAAAATATTATATTCATTAAAATTACAATATTAAGTTCCAACCATAAACAAATATAAGATAAGCTTATAAATATTGATATGATTTAGTATTAATAATAGGTACTTGTTAATTAGTTAATAAGTATAGATTACTTAACTTAGAAGAATATTGCTGTTTATAGCCTAAACAGTTACATATGCCAATGCAATATTGCATGTTATAACGGTGGACAAACCTATGACCCCTACGAAGAGTGTACATGAGCAATATATCCATGTATTCCAGGCCAGAAACGAAAGATTTGTATATTTAACTTCTAACTATAATATCGATCCTTTCCGTGCTGTTTACAGGCGATATTAGTCAACTTGACCAATCGTTGTGAGCACCAAGCAACAACAAAGGAATTTACACAAAAGAAAGCAAACAATTTTAAATGCGAAAATGAGGAAAATGTATAATTTTCCCAAAATACAATCTCGGTTCAGATTTAACTAAACAATCACATTTTTTTATTGTTTCAAATTATTAAACAACAATTATTTGACAATAATCAAGATTTTATTTCTGTACAAATTTGTTTTTGTACTTAAAAAAATAAGTAGTTTTTGACTGTTTCAGTTGCTGATGTTTGTAATATTTATATTTTGCAATAAAAAATATAACTGTTCAATTTTTTGGACAGAATATTGTTGTGCTTGTGCGTGGGTGCACTGGAACTCATTCGCGTGTATTTGAGAGTGGATATAATGACTCATAATAACTATGAACATAAGCAGGCAAAAGCAAGAAACATACAATGCCGAAAAACAATATCACTAGAAATGTTAGTTGAATGGTATGGGGATCACATACTTTAACGTCTGAAAAAAATAAAAATGCTTAAAAAACTTTATGAATATTTAAAAAAAGACATTTTATTTAGTATTACAAAACACTTTACAAAAGCTCTGATTCACAAATATTTATTCCTTTCGTAGATAATCACAATAAAAGTCTGTAATCTATCAGAAATTAGTTGGTTTCAAGACAAAAGTTACTTTTACAAAACCTCGATTGTGGCTTTAACAAGGTTTGTAGAATTTTCTAACCGTTGCCATGGCAACAATCCGACCCTCTCTTCTCAACCGTAATAACTCAAGCTGTCCTAAATTATAAAAACTCAATGATTGATAATTTTTTGTGACACTAGACACTAACACATGTTTCTTGCTCAAGTGGCTAGACTATTTACCAGTTCTCCACTACATCTGCTCTCATTAAAATATTTTTTTAATAAAATATATTTATGAGTTTTAACCTTATATTGTTTTGACATGTTTGTAAATACCTTACAAAGTCCGCACTTTTACTGACAAGAATGAAATTACTGAGTGTAATGTGTCATTGTACTATTTACACTGACAGAAAGTTCCTTGAATACGTCGGTTGATAGCTAAAGGGATATCGAGAGTCATCGAACATTGTTACCGTCTGGTAATTTGCCAGCAACAGCGTGGATCTTGGCGAACTGGACCAAATCCAGAAACCACGCCTTTTGACTTACGTCAGATAGTTTAGACCGTGTATTTGTAATAATTTGAGAATAAAGGGTACCTCAATAGCTAGCTCTGTCTCTTTCGCTTCGTGTGTGTATCTATGAGAGCGCGAGCGCGTGCGGGTGTAAGAAAAGACTTATAACGCCCTACATTAAAATTTTCCCACTTTAAACATTCCATCACAAAGTATGATTATTGTAAAAAAGGTAATGTTATATATTAAATACTATTTATTTCTACTATATATTTCCACATTTCTTCAATATTGTTTATCTATTCCTTAACACTTAAACATAAATTAAGCTCATTTATGAAGAATCTTAAATTGTTTTTTTAGTGAACAGGCTTTCTGAGATGTAAACAGTCACTTCTTTTTCAAACCTCAAAATATATATATTATCAGTGGAGTATGAATAGTTGCATAGATTCAATGTAATGACGAATAAATGTAATGGTTTTTTAAAATGCTAATACTGAAAATGGTGAAGATCTTGAATACATCGTGTTATTTATTTTCAGCGGTAGTGCTTTCGAGGGACAATGGCAGAACGGAAAGCGACACGGACTTGGAGTGGAGACTCGAGGCCGCTGGTTATACAGGGGTGAATGGACGCAAGGTTTCAAAGGAAGATACGGCGTACGACAGTCAGCTACCTCGAACGCCAAATACGAGGGTACCTGGGCTAACGGTCTTCAAGATGGATACGGTTCGGAGACCTACGCGGACAGTGGTGAGTAGACGGGTGAGCCTTCAGTCCTTCACGCTTTTATTAACTTTGAATGTAGTTTGAAGACTAATATATTTACCGCTTTCCAAGCATGAGCACCGAAATACCTTTTTTTAAGCCACGAAACGCCTCTTTTTTTTAAATAATTACAGAAATATAAGTTTGAACAAATTAATAGCACAACAATATTGACATACAAATATGCCTCCAATATCATTTGTATTTATACAAACATACACACACACACACACACACACACACACACACACACACACACACACACACACACACACACACATATATATATATATATATATATATATATATATATATATATATATATAATAAAATATAATAATTTTAAATTATATATAACAATTATGTTTAATATAAATATATTAATTATGATGATAAGAGTTCTTGTAATATAATTAATGACTAAACATATTTCAAATACAAGAACTGTTATATATATATATATATATATATATATATATATATATATATATATATATTTATAGTTACTATCTGGAGTACATCCGTTCATTTTCCAATGCATAAAATTGCAGAATCTCATCTAGCATTGACCGAGTGAACCCAACCACAGTTAAAGTACATATCAGCATATATATATATATATATATATATATATATATATATATATATATATATATATATATTACAGCAATTATATATATAATTGTCCTAGGTAATCGAGTGTCGTGTGAACATTGAAACAGAATAAAGCGACGTGGCATTCAGACGTCTAACGATTTGTTACCGCATATCAATGTAAGACCCCCCTTCTTACAATCAGACCCAAATTCTGATCAGACTCTTTGTATTACAACGAATTGACAACCAACAGTACAATTCATACTTGTAGCCGAGCCATTTGCACATTTGCACTGTAGACCTATAGAGTGGCAAGAGTGGTAAAAAAGCTTCTTTTCGCATGCCTCTTTTCTTGGAGGCGAATCCTCGTCGCAGATGACGAGGTTAAAGAAGGAGCTGATTTTCTTTTTCGTAAAGGCGACTTTGTTGTTCATAAATCTGTAGAACGTTACGACAAACGTTTAATATAAAATGGTAAATCATGCTGAAAAATAGAGTAACCGAGTAAAACATTTTCTTAAAAAATTACTGGTTGGTTTATAATAAAACATATGACTTAACTATTTGAATATTCTTATTTATTTGATTACATGGTGGGTAAAAAAGGTCTTTAGAAGTTCCAGTTTGTTCATTTTATTCGTTTTTAACTCTACAGTACTATTTATGATATTTTGTGATAACCATGGCAACAGTTTGAGGTTGTAAAATTGAGATTTTGACGAATACCAGAGGGAGGGAATTCGTATACGTCTTAGAGAAATTCATTTCTTGGTATTGTAAAGTTGGCGCAGTGCTAAAGCTTCAAATTCGGATAGACACACAAACTTTTATAATTTTAATTATTGAATGAATATTGGGAAAAAACTGTATTATCATCAATTGCCATTCTATATAGGTTACAAAAAACTTATTCGAACTTGATTGTATAGATAAAAACGTATTTTACTAACGATTGAAAATTTGTACAAAATGTATTTCAGTAGAGTGTGAGCTAATAGAAGGCGTTTAAAAAGCACTTCCAGTTGAATCACCACACCCATCATTTCTAGCGCCGACATTACCGTTGTTAAAATGTCTCACTGGTGCGGAGTGTGCTTGCCGAGTGTTATTGTTTCACGAAGCAAACTATTCAAGAAGTGTTCAGGTAAATTTCGCACCGAGTAGAGAAAACACACTCCTAGCAAGTTTACAATACACAGCTGGCACAAAACGTTTGTTGAGACGGGTTGTTCTAAGCGTCATGTGAAATCACTAGATCTTCCACACGTTAGAGCAAGATTTGCCCGTAGTTGAAAAAAATTCAATGCGGTGTGCTTCTTGCGAGACTGAAATTTCAAGAAAGACGGTTGCAATTAAACCCACACAGATTTACAATGGTATAACAAAATAACTGAATTAGATCAAGTTTCTCGTTGTGAACTTTGTGCTAAAATCTTAGATCGGATAGAGGGAAATGAGTCATTCCTGAACTCAATAATCTAAAGCGACGAGTCTACGACTGATCATTAGCAAAGAAAACGCCCACAAATGCAGAACCTTGGAAGCGAAAACCCAAAAGAAACCCTTGAACATAAAAGTGACGGCCTAAAAAATTTTTTTTATAGGATCAGTAAATTTAAAGTGTACAGGACTTTATTCTTTATGAAGAGAAACGTAAGTCCCTTGACGTAAGTGTCACTAAATATCGTGTGTCTTGGAAAGTTGGAAAACATTTGATTCCTGAATTAGATGAATTTGGATAACAAGATGGGCTTTTCTACTTCCGGCGAGATGGGACACCCCTTTCCACATACAAGTTTGGAATTTCCTAAATGACCGCTCCTAAGTCGTAAAGTGGGCGTGCGGGGCCAATTTGCATGGTCATCTCGCTCTCTATATTTTTTCGCTGGAGTTTTATTAAAGACGAAGTATATGTTGCAGAAGTTAAGCCCGATTCGCTAGAACGAGTGTGGCAAGGAATTGACTTCCGGTTGGATGTTTGCCGGATTTGCAATGGCAGTTACGTCGAATCTAAGGGAAATTTTTATAACCTATAAGTCATATTAATAATCAAAACACTAAATATGTCAAACTAAAAATGTTTGAATACAATTTATTTCAATTTAATAAATTTATATACATTCTCAAAGGTATAAAGTTTCATTTGACTTTACCATAATTTATAAAATATAAGAAGGGCAAATTGTTACCGTGTTTTTTTTACTTGTTTTACTTATTGTTCATTATTTTTACGTAGTCAAAGTACGATTTTGTTATATATTTCTGCTAGAATTCACATTAATAGTCACGTTTATTCCCGACTCGTTTTGGTAGACAATTCTCATGATCTTTTGTGAATGATATTTGTAATTGTAGACTCTATTAGGCGGGTTTTCTGACGCGTTTTCTCTTCGCGGTTGCGCATTCTTACCCTCATCAACTATCTCCCAGATCAATTGTTCTTTATTCAACTTTTGTACGCCTTCAGGTGTAAAAGATAAAACGTAAAATATGTAGAAACATTTTTAAAAAGGTTAAATAACTTAAAAAATAAAGAAACACTTAAAAAAAAAGAAAAATTATTCCATAAGTCATTTTTAAAGCAATAAAATGTGTACCTGTGGTAATGTACGAAACCTATCCTTCAGGCTCGTAAGCGTTCCAGAGGATTAGGCTACCCTCACACACACACTCACTGGTGTAAACCTGTCCGGAGAGGTACTGCCTACAAGCCGCCAAATTTTCTTCACCTATTAGGGTTTGTAAAGCCAATATTATTTAAAGGGTAACATTTATGTGATTTTACTGACATTTTTGGATTCTACGTATTGTTCCTTGGAAATAGGGGCCAAACATGACGCAATTTGGTCACTCCTAAAGATAACAGAAAATATAACAGCCGTAAAATATATTTTTCATATATTTATTAAATATTCATTAAATATCAACATAATTGCGTGTTATTTGGTCTTTATTTAGAAGGAATATGTAGGTTTCAAAAATTTCAATAAAATTACCTCTGTGTAACAGTTTAAACAATTTAGTTTTGTAGACCAAGCCTTAATAGATGGAAAACCATCGACGGCAGGTAAACGGAACAGCATGTGGAGATGCAAGGGTCCCCTTCTCCTCTAAGGTGCTTCTGAATCTCAATGAGCTACATGTAGTTACAATAGCAAATAAATATAAAATTCATTTAAATATGTCAAAGATGATTTAAATTTTATTTAACATCTAAACTGAATCTTAATTTAAATGAAAAAGACCACAATCAGAAAGAAATGAGATGTCTAGTTGATTTTCAATTAAATTTCTGACTATTATTTTAATTAATAAAAATTTATGTATGAGCAAATTGAATAAAAATTTAAATTAATTTTTTCGAAACTTAAATTAGGGAAGAAATTGAAGCATACATGAAATACAGTAGGTATAAAATGGGTAAATACAGGATAGTTGACAAATAAATAGTAGACATACAAAGATCAAACATAAAACGTCAATTGGTGGAACTACAAAAAGTCAAGGAAGCGGCGATGGAGAAACAAAACTTGCTGAATCAGCAGGAGATGAACATTGATCTCCCGAAATTAAATGTTTTTTCATGAGTAAGCTTGAAATAATAACACTGAAAGAAATTTTGAATGTTATGTTATTGTTTATATTTATTTATATAAAAAATTATAGAAAGAATAGATTATCCCAAATTTATACTGAAATGCACATACTACATTATATATTTATATATATATATATATATATATATATATATATATATATATTATTTTGTTAACAGTAAACTATGATTAATGAAAAACCAGTTCATGAAAAAAACGAACTATAAACCTGTTGACGCCTATTCAAAACATTAAACAGGCTTAAAATCCCATTACAATAATGGTTAAATAGCGTAAACTCTTAATTTATAATATAGGCCGCTGTGTTTATTCAATTATTGGTAATCGACAAACCAATACTCTTGGAATTGTATAACACCTTTTAAATACACTTATTGGCGATTTACTAGAAAATCGATTTTACGAAAAAGAGGATTTCTTTTTATAAATAATATAAAACGTTTTAAAGAATTAAATAATTTATAAAAATCATTTTTAAATAAAATAAAAAGTTTTTAATAATTTAAAATATATCACTGTCGATTAACACAAATCATATAACGTTATTGTATTTTTTTTTAATTTTTTGTATGTGGTTAAAATTTATAAAAATAGGTATTTTGCTAAGAATTTTGCAGAACTATATTACGATTAAGAATTTGCTATATTACGATAAAAAATTCTATTTCTCTTAATCCGTAGAAATATTATATGAATCTAAAAAGCTAAATCTCAAATTTTATGTTTCGAGGTTTCTGGTCAAAAATAGTAATTTCTCTAGTCCTGGATAGTAGTAAAACCATTTTACTCTAAATTATAAAACATCTGAATTAGTATTTCAAATGAAAATAGTTGCTGTTCTGAATAACAAAGATGTGTGCTGATTCACACGCGTTCTAAAGTATTTAAAAAGTGCTGTTAATTTTCACTTAATTTTAATTTCAGCGGATTATTTTCTTATGGTATTTATTACTAAGTTTAAAATGGAAGTTTAAAATTACATTGTTTTAAAATAATTTTATTTTTAATAACACAAAATATTTCGGCGTCAAATAGGAATAATTGGATAAATGTATTACATTTTAAAGTTAATAATATTCAATATAGTGAGGAACATAGCCTTACTAAAATGTAAACATTTACAGTACTGAAATGCATATTAACTGATCCCTTGAAGGGGAAGCAATATAAGGCAAATACTGCCTTTTGATTGGTCGTGTAGCTCCTCCCACGCCACCAACAACTGTCAAATTCGTAGAGCTTTTAAGAAAACATAATTCGGCTTAAGACATGCAAGTCTCAAAATAAATTACACGGGCCTTAAATACTATAAAATGATGGAAATGAGGTAAACAGATTTTGAAATTTGCTTAAGGACGTCAAATTGCGCCTGTTTACGAAATTTTGTTGAATTTGGAGCATTCTAAGGTAAAATACCCAAAAGCCCTGCACTAACCGGAAATAAAATGTTTATATTAATATAGTTAAAAATTGAAGTGTTCAATTCCCGCAAAAATATAATATTTGTATTTAAACCATATATTCAAAGAATTCCTTCCTCGATTATTTTATAATAGTAATTTGTTGGTAAGCAATCCATAAAAATGTTGACAAGAAAAAAAAAGTAGAAAACAAAATAGTTTGGGCTAGGATGGCTACGCCACCTCTAGCTCGATCTTCTGTAACGAAGTCCGATCTAAAAACTGAATACTCCCTTAAATGGAAATTATGCGCTTCGTGGAAATCAAGACAATAATAAGTTTATAATACACAGCACACGATATAAAATTAAACATAAAACACTGAACACGTGCTGTTCTTATTGTAAGTAATGGTAAGGTAGGTAGAAGAAATAATTTACAGATATTTCATGTACATAGGAGCTCTCCTGAAACTGTTTACATAGGTTGGAATTAAAATAAATAGTTTTAATTTAGCTGCGTATTAAAACTGTGTTTAATACACAGTTCTCCTTAAGCTTTTATTGGATTTTGGAAAAAATAAAAAACAAATCACAAAACGTATCCTAGCCTCATAACATTTTAATAAATTATTATTACGTTTTAAAATTAAAACTTTATTTTTTTTTATTTTACAATTTGATTGAGAAGGCTGTTCATATGAAAATAATTAAAATTGCTAGCGTAATTTAATTTAGTTCTTTAAGATATTCCTGAATTTGTAGGAAAATACGCATGACATATATTTGAACATAACCTCTGAATAATAATAAAAACAGGTGTTATATGAAATCATATGTTCTTTATACTAACATAACCTTGTATAGAATCGTACTAACACAAACTTCTCCATATAGAGACGTTCACAAATCCTAAGTGTTTGAAGGATTCCATGATTCTACTCCGTAAAAAAAATATCTAAAGAGAAAAAATATTAAGAGCCAATGAAAAGCTCTATAAAGCTAAAATACTTTACAAAATTTCTAAAAAAGTTTGACAAATTTATTACTTATTTTATTTTGTAATTTGCTTGGCGATTTTAATATCATTTAAAATTTAGCTAATTTATGTCGAACCATATATATCTATATTTCATCAACGTTTTTAGAATTGATGGAAGTGTTTATTTTACATTCTATAAATCAAACCAGTATCTAATAGTTATATTTTACAAACAGCTCTGCAAGTTCAAAATAATATTTGTTTTAAAGATTTTATTTGTGTTACTTAATAAATTTACAACAAACGGTTTTTCAATTAATTAATTCTTTCAAATTGTTTGACCGAGCAGAATGGACAGAATTCCAGAGCAGAATTTAATTAATGCATGTGAACACATTGCTAGCAGGTAATGTCAGACGGACGGGTCTATAGTGAAGTTAAAGGAGGTGTCACCCAACATTGGATTAGTCCACCACTCCACACTGGGCTTTGCTTAATCAATAACTTATTCAAGTCAATTGGAATTTAAATAATGTTCGACACATATTTTGAAATTTAATTTTTCCACTAACAAACAAACAATATTGTTCTTTTTAACTTAATAAAGAATTGATTGGTTTTTAATTTTGGGCTTTTACATAAAACTCTCAACTTTTAATCACCTGTAAATAAATTTTAGCTCAAGCAATTAAACTGTTTTCTTATTACGTTTCTTGATTAACGTATTCTTGACACAATATTTATTTTTTTAAAAAACATTTCATATACACAAATAACATGTTCACACAAAAATTTCGAAGATTTTCGCCAAAAAGTAACGCTGGCATTAACAAGAATTTTTGTTCAAAAAAAGAGTGATGATACCTGTTTGCAAAAACCTTTGAACATTTTGGGATTAGAAATTATTTCTTTATATCAAGAGTTTTTTTTGATATACTGGTCAAATATTGTTTAACTCCCCATACATAAAAAAATATAGTAATACGATCTCATTACACATTAGGCATAACTATTTCAACACACAGGAATATTTTTTTTTTTGAAATTATAAAAACCACAGTTTAAAGCTGACAGTTCACTTACTCACACTCTTATCATTTTTGATAAAATCGTACATAAAATTTAAAAAATTATTATTATTAAATAATGCTAATAGTCTCTGTGATTATTTATATATATATATATATATATATATATATATATATATATATATATATATATATATATATATATATATTTGTGCGTGTGTTTGTCTGAGTATATACATATCACAAGTCACATACAACTGCCTCAAATACAGAATGTTTAGAATCCCACTAAACAGCACGAGACAAAAGCAACTTAACATGCAAAATAACACAAGAAATAGTTTCATAAATGTGAAAATAAATAAATAAATCAGAGACCAAAATGTTTAAAAAGTTAGTAAAAATAAGCCACTACATAATAACTAAAAAGATTAAACATAATCTTCTACACTGACCGTAATGTAAATTAAATCACCAAAAAGTCACTGTTAAATTATAATGCATAACAGTTCCATAATTATGAACCTACTAAATCGGTAAGAGTAAATAAAAAAAAACACAACTTCCAACTGTGTATCTAACAAAAGAATTGTAGAAATCGCAATTATTATGACCAATCGAAAAACATTAGGTGAAAAATCTAAGGAGCATTGGATTATATTTTAATGGATTTCTAAATGCCTGCAAATGTAAATCTCAAGCCTACCCATGGGCTCGAAACGCCGACATACCATGCGCCGGTGGTGGTCTCAAGGCCTCGTCATAACCTTTAAAATTTTACCCAAGCATGAATGAGCGTCAAAATTTTAAAAAACCAGGATAACCCCAATAACCCTCAATCTCATTGGGATTAGTATAGAAAAGAAGACAAATCATTAAAGTAGGGGCCAGTGCTTGATATAGGCGAGGATAAAAATTACTATCCATTGTTCTAGAAACTCCCTTATTAGTCGTCACAGCTTAATCACTGACCATGCATAAACTCATAACAGACTGAGTTCTAGAACTTAATAGAACAGAGTTCTATTCTCAAAAGTCTGTTGTTAATTTATTTTTATGCTAATCATTTTTAAAATGTTAAATTAAAATAATAAATTGTTACAATTAATTATTTTGTAGTGGTTATCTTGTTTATAGATTCACTGGTGACCATAGAAACTAAACTATTCGTGAGGTCGGTGTCCACGTTATATACTTTTATCGCAGATTCGTCATGTACGAAATTAATTACGATCCTATTTCACTTAAGAGAATCACTTTTTCCTACTTTATGAAACGCTTATTAAACTTTAAATCTCATACAAATTTCATGTAATTTTAAACTACCTTTATTAGGCAAACGTTTTACATTATTTATTTTTAAAAAAGATTACAACCCCTCCATTGTCAATAAAGTTATATTAGCTAAAACGTATCCAGTAAGGATTACATTAACTAAACATTTTCTAAAATGAAGGAGAAGCTTTCATTTTTCTCTATTTTGCATCAACGTACTAGATGTTAAGACGTATTTAGCTACTAAATCTTACGAAAAAAATTAATTTTGTTTCCTTTTTTAATCTATCTTAACTGGATGCTTCGTAGCAATATTCTAATATACTTACATCTACATAAGCAATATAGCAATATTCTAATTGTAACTAGACGATGCAATGAAATCTGTCTTTTAAAAAAATTAATTAAATACCTCAGTTGAGTGCGTTTTATCACATTTTAGCCGTATAAACTAGTAAATGTTTAGCATTTTTCTTATTATTGGACAAATACGTTGTATTGATAAACATTTCAAGTATTTTTAAAAACAAAATACACACAGTTTGTGTCTTAGCAATATGATATTCTTTTTGTAAATAGCAGCAAATATATTTTATTTGATTGTATTTTACCAAAACTCAATCAACAGCTGTTTAATACCAAGCTCGAGACTGGTTATGAACAATCAAGAACGAAATAACCAACAATATTTCTATTTTTATATATAGTCTATTTGGGGATAATATACACGTCAAAAGTTTTTTTTAACCTGATGTTTTTTTATGTTTATGCTTTTGAAAAGCTGTTTATTTTAAGGTTATTGTTTACTGTTTTTCTTTTACATTTTACTTACTTAATATTATTTACGTGCAACGCATTTAATGGCAAAAATGTGCACTATGTAAAAGTAGGCTAAGTGTTTTTAAATCTGTTAAATATTACACATTTCTGACATCCTCATATTTTTTCCTGTTAGCGCATTTCGAAAAATCTTCATCGATAGCTACTTTCTACTTTCACTTGTAATATTACTAAAAGTAAGACTACATAGCAAGTTCTGATTGGTTTATATTTTACAAAACGTGACAACATGAAGAAATATGACATTGATGGGGATTGCATAAACATATGATACTAGAGAGATTTTTGTAGAGTCTAGCAGAAACGAAGAATATTGTAATAACTTTTAGATTTGTTTTAGTTTTGTATAATAAAACGCCGTTTTTATAATGAAGATTTTTTTCCTTTTGCTCAGCTTAATGTACATTTCAGTTAACAGAAGTTGTTTATCGTATTTGGTATTGCACTACCCATTAAATGGATTTAATTGTGCATTTCCCTTATATAAAAAAATGTTAAATTGAGTTTTTGAATAAAATAATACTTCGTGAAGTGCGTTTAAAAATATATTAAATAAATCATAAGTGCGTTTGTCTAAATCATAAATTTAAATGAGAATTTTCCACTAAACAAAAAATCTATTATAAAGCTTAAACGTTTATACAAAGGATAATAGTATAAAAATGAATGAAAGTAAATGGTTAAACTTTACCTTCTGAAAAGATGAACTTAGTAGGACGAGCATTTCCAACGGTGACAGCAATTAAGAAAGACTATGGAGCACAGGCTTTCAAAGGCTTCAACTTCACAATAATAAAGCACGTCTTCTTATAAAAGGTTAAGTTTTACACACTTTTTTATAGTTCTTTCCTTTTAGTAAACTATATTCTTTAATAATGTGGTGTTTTAACCAAATTTACATGCTTTCTAGTAACTCATTGATGATATTTTTAACATTTAATATATTAGTATTTAAAATATTTATTTAATAAAGCGCACTTTAAATTCACATGTGCATGTATTTTTATTATACTCAAAATATAATTAATATTTGATTCCATCTTTACTTTAACTTCTAGTTTACACTAAAACACAATACCCGGTATTGATATGTTATACCTGCGTGTAGTAGCACTTACTTTTTTTTTAATGGTGACGTTCGTTTCAGAAGATGTATCCCATTGTCAACTCAGACCTTAACTGACCTCTCGGTTCGCTTGTACGTAAGGCTGGGTAGGTTAGGGATTTTACGTGACTTTTGAAAACGTTTTGGGGATCATGATATCAAAATTTAATGTAAATTAAATCGTAATTGTGTGTTGAGTATGTGTGTTGGGGGTAAGTTGAAATATTTGTAAATATTTCAAACAGTAAAGTTGTTTTGTGTCTATGTAGGACTTATAGGTTAATGTTATATTTGTGTAGTTGAGATTTCTGGACATGAAGTGTTCAGCAGAGTTTGATTAAGTGCATTTGTTTTAGTGCTTTGATAGCGTGAAATTACTTTACTATTTGGTCTATGACGCACGAGTTTATACGCCAAAGGACTTGTTTAATGATGGGTTTAAATTGTTATTGGGTTTGTGTGTCGAGTAACTATTGATGACATATTATGCTGTTGTAAGGGGCTAGTTTGTGTTGGTCAGGATAGTTTGAAGAATTGTGCATATTGTTATAAGTGTTGGAGGATTATCGATATATTTTTAGGTTTTGTGTTTGTTTGACATTGTAATTATTAGTTCAAATAAAGTAAGGGAGTTTATTTCGTTTCGGTAGTGTATGTTAGGTTTGGGTGTATGGAATTGAGATGTTTTAAAAATGTATATTTTGGCATTTGTATGTATTGCATATTGTGATGTCATCAAGGTATAAATAGCCTATTAGTATATATGATGTCTGAGTATTTATTGTTCTAACGACACCATAATAATAGTCCAACACCATACATAGAAAAGAAAAAGAAAAATTACAAGAAAATTTGCTATCTATTTTGCCGTTTAATATTGTTATTCTGACATATATACATAAGCTAAGTATTTATATTAATTGTAGTTACAAAATAAAATAAAGAAACGAAAATATTTTGTTTTATTGAAATAGGAGTTGAGTTTAAAACAAATTGTAATTACTTGTTTCGCGTTTTCTTTCTCGTACTTGGAAATTTCGGGTTTTCAGTGTATTTATATTTTTCATTAAAATTCTTTGAACACTGTTTTTAGTGGTTTCTGGATTTGTTTTTGCTCCTTTTGCGTTAATAAAACTATATATCCCGACAATTTTCCAATCCAATTTTCGCACAGATTTTTAGTGATATTTTACCGATATTAGTTCATAAGCAACTAATTAATTTTTCACTAAGAAACACAATATTTCCAAAATTATTATTAGTTAAACTGATACAAATACAAATAGTTATACTAATTATAAATCTATAACATCACTACTAATTAGTAAATTTACACAAGTAGGTATGGATATAAATGCATCATACATTTTTTAATATTGTAAACATGCATTAAAAAACTAAAACCTTGTATAACAATTATTCTTCTATATATACATATACGTAAGCCAATGTTCATATTTATCCATAAAAATAGTCCTCATATTTCAATATCAGATAAATATTTTAAAAAATTATTATTTAATTGTAATAGAATATAATGGTTTTAAAATTTAAAACAAAACCTTGAAGAGGAGTCATACTTAACTGGTGCATGCTTATTTACCAACAATTGTATTTAAACTCAAATTATACAAGCTGCTATGTGAGTTTGCGCAACGACACCTGCTCCTTACCGATTGTACAATTATCTGTGCCTGCGGCCCATTTTATTTTATTTACACTTTACTGGTATTTTCCTTCTTAAAATTCATTAATAAAATCTATTGAAAGTTCCCTAATAATAATACAATAGGGGAGTTTGTATGCGGTTTTATACGTATATATATATATATATATATATATATATATATATATATATATATATATATATATAAATATCGCAGTATGTTTTCTTGTTTATTAATAAAGAACAAAAGTCTAAATGCAAATACAAAAATTATAATTGAATTTACAATTCAATTATAATTCTTGTATTTGTATTTAGACTTTTGTTTATATATATATATATATATATATATATATATATATATATGTGTGTATGTATGTATGTGTGTGTGTGTGTGTGTGTGTGTGTGATGTGTGTGTGTGTGTGTGTGTGTGTGTGTGTGTGTGTGTGTGTGTGTGTGTGTGTGTGTGTGTGTGTGTGTGTGTGTGTGTGTGTGTGTGTGTGTGTGTGTGTGTGTGTGTGTGTGTGTGTGTGTGTGTGTGTGTGTGTGTGTTGCAACGGACCGGCCACCTTACGCCCCGCCGTCAACCCTTCCGTTGACCAGCACACCTGCGCAAGGCCTGCCACCAACGTCCATTGCAGAGCAAGAATTTTGAAACGAGCCGCTCGCAGCCAAAGCCACGAACGCTGTGCCATGCTCGCCAAAATCTGCCAGAGAACAAGTCACTGGACTTAAAAAAGAAAAAACCTAACTTGCTGCGGATTTTACCCTTAACGGGTGAGTCATCCCGGGGGAGGAGTTCATTTGAAAGACATCTAAACGGCGAAATGACCATATCAGTTGTAGGAGAGTGTAAGAAACTTGTTTAAAAGAATACTCAGTTTGTTTGCAAGTTAGTTAAAAAATATTTATTTTTTAATTTTTAAAATTTAAATTTACATAGCACAGTCTGTATCTTATTTGACTTAAATTATCTTTTATGTAGGTTCTCACACTGTTAAGAAACCATACTCTGCTTATTCTATTTTAGATTAAAATTTTAATTAAGATTTTACGATTTTAGTTTGCTTACTATCGGAATATACCAAAGCGTAAAACTTTGCTCTACTTAACGTTCAATCTTGCCTGTCAAAATATAACCCTTTCCAACCTGAAGTTCTTGTTCTTATCTTCAAATTAAAAATTCTCTTTTCCCTTAAGTGACTATTTTAACAACCCTTGACTGCTTGTCCTAATTTTATTTCAGTATCCCTGGTTATGTAACCTTGAAATTTTAATTGTCAATATTTGGTTATATTTACTTAGATTTTTACTCAAAAGTTAATTGTTACATTTTACTAATTTTCGTTTTATCCCTTTTGATTCAAGCAAAGCCTTACTCTTCAATACACTCCGAAAGCTCCCTAACCTTTACATTTTGTTCAACTAGTTAAAATTTCTAAACACACAACTTATTTATGGCAACATTCTATATAGCCATGTAAGTGATAAAATTTTTCCTATATCTCTATCAATTTTAATTGACCTTTTAAAGTTTAATTTCTACTTGCTTTAGCAGGTAAAGTTTTAATCAATTTTACCAAACAACCTAACAACAATTTCATAATTTATATTAGATTATATAAAAACCAATTATCAAGCACATATTGAAACAAAAATTACATATAAAACATATAGACATATCTTCCACAAGATTATCAAAATATTTACTGAACAACAAATCATAATTAATAAAAATTGTTAAAACATCTGCTGTATAAAATCAAACACTTTCCCAATTGAAATTACAATATTTAATACATATTTTACTTAAAACGTTTACTGAAACATAGTTAAAACCTTTTTAAACATATCCTCAATCATTTACAAAGAAATCTACAAATTTATTAAAATTTATTTAACCGTATAACTTTTTATGGGTGCCTTTAATGAAGTTTTCTTATTCTTTGTTTTTGATTTTTCTCGTCTCGCTTTATCTTTGGAAATGTCGATGGTAGTTCTAGGTGAATTTTGACACTTTTCCCCTTGCAAACGGCCCTACATTTAAGTTTCAAACCCCTCTTACGGTGGCTTGGTTTGTTTTATATAAAAGAAATTTAAACTCTTTATGTTTTAAATTTTATCTTTTTGCGGTATGTATTCCAAGAGAATACAGCCCGTCGCAGTGTGTGTGTGTATGGTTCAAAAAGAAATTATTTACACTTTTTCGTTAGTTTTAAGAGTGTATAGTCTATATGAAAAAATGTTTTTTGAATTAAATAGTTATTCTGCGTTTTTAGCATTGTGTGATTATTTCCAAACCGGAAATTAATAAAAACTAAAGGAAAATTAATTTAATTTAGTTAATTAGCTTTTAATTTAACTGCAAAATTTACACCTCAAGAAAGGTGAACTAATTTAATTAATTGAACTAATTAAAACCTGGATATATTTAGTTTAATATACAGCTGTAGTTTATAAATGTTTGACAAGATAACAATTGTAACTTTATTGTAAATATAAAATATCTGGATGTATGAGTCCTTTATAAGCGAGATATAGCGGGAGACCTGGTCAGACGATGCGTAGTGGCCTACTTGACATTTATAGTGGCTGGAGAGTCTGTAAACTAAGCGTAAGTCGAACCTCATTGCTAAGCGTATTGTTCCGCCACACTGAGCCTAGGTACGAGAGAGGTAGTGTAGCTTTCCAAATCCGCTAGTCGGTATCTCCTAACCTGCTCATCAAGTCTTTCACTAAATGTCGTCAGCTATAGTAGTTTTTAAAAAATTCAATACCATGTGTATATTTTATATTAATAATTAATATTTGTAAAGGTTGAACATTAAAAAAAATTAAGTAGTTTGACAAAATAGAGTAACTATAGTGCGTCTACAGAAACCTTTTATGGAATCAAGATTTCTTTTTATTTAAAATTTGTAAAATAGGAGTATTTCATCTTATAGTCTTGGATGGAGTCTTAGAGGCGCTACTAAGCAGGACTTTTCTAAACTCTGTATTTTGCTGGACATTAAATTAAGGGAAAATGTAAACAAACACTTTTTTTAATTTCCTATAATTTTACTATTGTTGAAAACATTTTGTAATATTTTACTTCAATATTGTTTTTTTCGGTTTTGTCTATCTTGTCTAAAACGCAAACATTTTTTTAACCCAGGCAAAAATACAATTTTTTTCAAAACTTATTTTTTTGCAAAAGAAACAGAAAAGGACAAAAAATTAAACGACACTGTTTTTTTAAATATTATTTAATTTAACCATCTTGAATAGAGATAAACATTTTCAAATACAGTCATAAAAAATTTCAATATTTTCAAAAATAGCCTATCTATGTTTTTTATGACAGAAACTTTCTGTTCCGACTATTCATTGTTCAATAAACATGTTTACATCATAGCTTTAACACTTTCCAAAAGTATTCAGAAGTGTCAGGAAAAATTATTATTAACGAAGTAAGTCCTAAAACTACAGTAATCAAACATCTTAACATTACTTTTGAGCCAAAATATTATCTTTTTCTAAAACAAGTGGGCCTACTACTCAAAGTATAATTTGGAAAGGGTTTTATTTTAGTAAAAATGTACTTCAGGTAAAATATGTACTCCAAGCACATACATCTTTAACGTCAATTAAAATTGTTTTTATTTTTTATTCTTGAAGCTTTTATTAGTGCTTACAAGATGTTGAGTTGCACTTAATTTTTGTAACACAAAAAATATTTTACTTCTATCAAAACTTTATGACACTGGCTGGCACGTTTCCAGCATGGCTATAGAGTTAAACACTACTACTTTTTAGAAATGTAATTTGTTTATAGTATCTGTTCAAAACGTTTTTCATCATAAGCATTGAAACTGCATGTAAATCTATTTTTAGCAAGTGTAACAATGAATAGGACAGGCCGAGGTTTCACATACAATTAGGCCTACGATCTGAGTAGGTTCCATGATTAATGAGCTTTTGATATATAACTCCGATTAGTCACTGAAATATTCAAAGAATATGTTGGACAAACTGTAAAACTTCATTAGTTCAATGTAAAATATGCAATGGGCAAACATGCAGTGTTCTCGTGTTCTGCGATACATAGATTGTGCCCAGACATCTAAGTAAAAATCCAATTTAAACCTAATTTAAAAGTTTTAAATTTCAGACTAAATATAACTTTTATTAAAATGAGAAATGTATACGAAACTAATATTACTGAAAATATACATAGTCAATGAGTTTTCATTACTCTAGTTACTCTAGTTTATATATATATAATGAGGAATAGTTATTATCCAGAGTTCATCTGTTCATTTTCTAGTGCATAAAAATACAGTTCCGATTTTTCGCTAGAATCTCATCTAGCATTGACGATGTGAACCCAACAACACTTGAAAGCGAACACTGTTGATTCGTTTTACTGTATTTAGGTTCACCTCGACAATGCTATATCAGATTTTAACGAAATGTAAGTGTGTGTGTGTGTGTGTGTGTGTGTGTGTGTGTGTGTGTGTGTGTGTGTGTGTGTGTGTGTGTGTGTGTGTGTGTGTGTGTGTGTGTGTGTGTGTGTGTGTGTGTGTGTGTGTGGTGTGTGTGTGGTGTGTGTGTGTGTGTGTGTGTGTGTGTGTGTGTGTGTGTAGGCGTGTGTGTGTGTGTGTGTGTGTGTGTGTTTGTGTGTGTGGGTATGTGTTTGTTTGTTTGTGTGTTTGTGAGTGTGTGTGTGTGTGTGTGTGTGTGTGTGTGTGTGTGTGGGTTTGTTTGTGTGAGTGTATGTGTTTGTAGGCGTGTGTGTGTGTGTGTTTGTTTGTGTGTGTTTGTTTGTGTGTGGGGGTTTGTGTGTGTGTGTGTGTGTGTGAGTGTGTGTGTTTGTGTGTGTGTGTGTGTGTGTGTGTGTGTGTGTGTGTGTGTGTGTGTGTGTGTGTGTGTGTGTGTGTGTGTGTGTGTGTGTGTGTGTGTGTGTGTGTGTGTGTGTGTGTGTGTGTGTGTGTGTGTGTGTGTGTGTGTGTGTGTGTGTGTGTGTGTGTGTGTGTGTGTGTGTGTGTGTGTGTGTGTGTGTGTGTGTGTGTGTGTGTGTGTGTGTGTGAAAAGACATATCTTTCTGTGACATACAATCTTTTACTGTAATTTAATCAGATTGAAATCTGTTTTATGCTTTTTCACAAAAGGAAGTAATGCTTCCACTGAGGAAACTCTTCATTAACTGGAAAGGAAAATAATGTCGTGGCGAGGTTTGTGTTAAATTATAATGGATACAAAATCATGCTAAAACACTACTGACCTTCGCGTTCTGGCAAAACTGTCAGGAAAACATGAATTAATAAAATGAAATTAGCCGATTAGTCTAGTTAACCTTGGCAAGAGCGGCATGCAAGTAGCAGAGTCTTCGTATTTTTCAAAAACCTTTACCAGTCTGTTCCCTAAACGATTAGCTATCTTCTGTTATTTTAAATCAAAATTAACTTTAGATTAAATTAATTTGATTAATTTGAATGAAAAATGTATAAAAAACTAATATTACTGAAAATATACATATTCAATGAGTTTTCTTTACTCTAGTTTATATATATAATGAGGAATAGTTAGTATCGAGAGTTCATCTGTTTATTTTCTAGTGCATAAAATCACAGTTCCGATTTTTCGCTATAATCTCATCTAGGATTGACGATGTGAACCCAACAACACTTGAAAGCGAACACTGTTGATTCGTTTTACTATATTTAGGTTCACCTCGACAATGCTATATCAGATTTTAGCGAAATGTGAGTGTGTGTGTGTGTGTGTGTGTGTGTGTGTGTGTGTGTGTGTGTGTGTGTGTGTGTGTGTTTGTAGGCGTGTGTTTGTGAGTGTGTGTGTGTGTGTGTGTGTGTGTTGTGTGTGAGTGTGTGTGTGTGTGAGAAAAAGACATATCTTTCTGTGATATACAATATTTTACTGTAATTTAATCAGATTGAAATCTGTTGGATGCTTTTTTACAAAAGACTTATTCTTACATTGCAAAAGAAAGTAATGCTTCCACTGAGGAAACTCTTCATTAACTGGAAAGGAAAATAATGTCGTGGCGAGGTTTGTGTTAAATTATAATGGATACAAAATCATGTTAAAACACTACTGACCTTCGCGTTCTGGCAAAACTGTCACGAAAACATGAATTAATAAAAGAAATTAGCCGATTAGTCTAGTTAACCTTGGCAAGAGCGGCATGCAAGTAGCAGAGTCTTCGTATTTTTCAAAAACCTTTACCAGTCTGTTCCCTAAACGATTAGCTATCTTCTGTTATTTTAAATCAAAATGAACTTTAGATTAAATTAATTTGATTCTCGTAGCATTAAAAACTCATAATAGATAAAACAAAACACCTTTAACCCTAAATATGTTTACTACTCTGGCGCTTTTTATAAATTCCTTCTATTATCTCACATTCTCCTTGTGTAAGTATATATATATTTATATATATCACTTTCACTTATGTACTTAAACAAGAATCTTACTTGGTATTTATGCATATTATTTAAGTACATAAGTGAAAGTGATAAGTGTATACAAGAAAACAGTGTTACATGACTACAAATATTTATATATATATATATATATATATATATATATATATATGTGTGTGTGTGTGGGTGTATGTATATGTATGTATTTTATTTATATCTTGTACAAATTTTCAATCGTTAATAAAACGTCTTTAATCAGCCAATCAAGTTCAAATACATATTTTTTAACCTATAGTGAATGATAATAATTGATGTTAATACAGTTTTTCAAATATTTATTCAATAACTAAATTATAAAAATTCTGTCTGAATCGGATTCGGATTGAGTATCTTTCTTCAATAAAAACACGGTTGAAGCGTGAGTCATAGAAATCGATTTATTAGGAATGTGGCAAAGATTCGACGTTTAAATTGTCGTCCTCATTCACACCTACAAGTATAATAGTAGAATTAACATCTACGTCATAGAAATTCACAACAAAATTACCATTAAATCAAAAACGTTACAATAAGTTATTAATACTAATAAATAACAAAACAACAGCACAGGTAAATTAAATAATTAAAAAATAAAATAAACGATATAGTACATGACCACTCTCATCATGAGTATATTTATGACGAAGTCTAGCGCTTTGGTACTGAGCCAATTTTTCCATAGCTGGAAATGTTCTTTTAAAAGACGTATATGGATTTTTTTGCGCTCATTGGGTTGTTGAAACCTCTATTGCACAACCTTAAATATTTGGTATGGCTACCACACAATATTAATAATAATGCTCTAGGATTAAAAATATATGAAATGAATAAAATCAACAAACAAACTTCATCAACGGTATAGAACCTTGCTTCACAAACGAACAATGCGAAAGGTATGCGAAAAGAAACTACAAGACAATGAAACGACGAATAATAAGGCATATAGACCTAAATAGTAACAAACAAAAATATTAGTCCAACACCATACAAAAGAAAATGGAAAATTGCAAGGAAATTTGCTTTAAATTATTCCACTTTATATTTGTTATTCTTTTATGTTCATATTTATATTACATAATAATAATTATATTTGTGTAACTTTTTTCTTGAAAACTACTCTAAGGGTTTTCGCCAAAATTGGTATATAGAGGGTTTTTAACTTTAGGAATCTAATGGACATGTACACTAAGAACCTATTAGTTGGAGACATCTTGTGCTCAATACACAGGCTCCAATTACGAGGAGTCGAGGTTTTATTTCTTTCGGTCCCTGGTCACTGCGGAATATTCTGAAACACTGTGATAGCATCATATTTTGTATGCAATGTTAAAACTACACTATTCTCTGATTGGAATCACAAAATGTAAATGGAAACAAGCTGAGGGACATGAATAATACGCGGACCTACCTTGGAGGTCATCTGTTCGTTCGAATCGTAGGGAGGAAGTGGTGGTTACTCGTCTTGGCATCGGTCACTCTGTTAACACATGGATAGTTGATGCGACATGAGGATCCACCATTATGTCAGTTTTGTGGAGGTACCTTCACAGTCAAGCATATTCTGCTTGACTAGGATGAGTTGACCGATTTGTATTTACTTTACTATCTTCGAGCAAGTTTGAAGGTGGTTTTAAGGGACGATGTCACGGCTACCAACCGTGTCATCGCTTTCTTACGACACCTGAATCTATATAATTATATTTAAAATCTGTATAACAAATAAATTTTATTTTGGTTATTTTTAGTTTTAGATAATTAAAATTAGTTATAACCATTTATTTTATTTTGTTGAATTAAAATTGTTCGTTTTATTCTGAATTTACTTTTGAAATAGCATTTGAGTTAAGCTATTATAACCATAGTCGGTTTATCGCCTGAAAAAAAAAAGAATAAAATGGTCTAAGTCAATTTTAAAAATCGTCATCATCAATTTTCGAAAATTTGTACATATATATATATAAATGTAAGTGTATGTGTGTGTGTGTATGTATTTATTAATTTTATTTCTCCGAAATTACTCTAAGAATGTTCACTATATTGGTATGTAGCGGATGTTTAAGGTCAGCAATCCAATGGGCTAGGTGAACATTTAATGAAAAAGCATCGTTTTCAAAAATTTTTAAACATCAGATACTACTATAGAGTTTTTCACTTATATTCGTATTTATAGTGTGCTAGTAATGCTAAGGTTTTAACCTTAGCATTCCAATGGGCTAAGTGAAAATTTTTCGATAAGTCATTATCAACTTTTTGAAAATCTTTAAACATCTAAAACTACTTTAAGGATTTACACCAAAATTGATATATTGGGTTTTAATGACAGTAATATATGGGCTAGATGAAATATTTCTGAAAAATTTACATCGTTTTCGAAAATGTTTAAGAATTTCAAATTTCTAAAATTACATTGGACTCTAGCAAAGAGTCAACTTCGAGGTATTATGCAAATACATCAATTTCCAGTTAGACAGGCATTTGCCATGACAATCCACAAGTCACAGAGGCAAGCTTTTGATTATGTTGTATCGTCTTGAAAATCTTCGTTTTTATGCACAGGGTGCTATGTGAGACATTCTCTGGGAGTAAAAGAAGGAGTAGCTTTAAAATTCTTTTGCCAAATGGTAAATGTTACACGTCATACGCGAAACATGTTTAAAATTTCGTACTCAATCGGAGTATGATACCCCCTAAAAAACTGGAGGTATTCTAGGAGGTATCTCCTGTTTTCTAAGAAGTACTGGTACGATACGTTCGTAGATCGGTTTCCTGATATAAAATTATATATAAAACTTCAGTACATATAAAACGGTTTCTGCCATTTATGGTTATTTTAAGTTTCCCTTGAATATAAATTTTATTATCTGTAATTAATTTATATACTGAAATATATTATGGAGTGTTATATATTTTAATTTGTTTATTACATCACATGTAAACATTGATGCTTATTTGGGAGACTCCAACTGTAAACTGAATGGCACTGAGCAGGAGTGCAGCAGTGAGACGAGGAAGGGTCAAGGATTCATCATATATAATGATTGTACCAGAGAAAGAGAAGAGTATTCTATGGTAGAATCATAATGCAGAATGAATAACTTGAGCCTTCAACGTATAACTGAAGGACCCCCACACAACCCCAATCAGGTTACAGTAGGAGCCACCGCGCCTACCCGTGTCGGCTCCCTAAGGGAGGATTACTCACGACTTACTTAGACGGCCCGCACCCATTAAATAAAACTAACCGATGTTGGCTCTGCAGAGGGCTATTCACAACAGATATTAAATCGAATACAACAATAGAATTAGATGTTTCTATGGATTTTGGTAAGTGTTATATTGTTGTTGTTGCTTGTCGAAGAAAGTATATTAATTAAATTACTTTTTAAATTATATGCTAGTTTTAATCAATGATTTACTAATAAACTTTGATCGGCCTCATGAACAAGAATTCAAAGTTAGTACACGTGGTCACTGGAAAATTCTAACCTGACTATCATTGGTCGTTAGCAACGACTGGAACAGAGTTGCGCTTAGGAGAACCTGGACAGGTCCATTATTGTCGAATGCTGGGTCGGCCAGAACGAGATTTTCGAACGGTTACTTGGGCATCTCTGACGCTATTTGGTCAACGGCAAACAAAGATTCGTTAAAGGCGATCGTGCGACCCATTAGCGTTTTGATGTCAACTTCCATTGACCCACGTGTTATCGTGGTAGCTGTTGAAAGTCCGGAAACCGTAACTGGCGCTTTGGATTAGCCTTCGGGCCTCCCTTCCCTGCGATTCCTTTTCGCTTAGAAAGCTGCAGCTACTTCAGTAGTTCATTAGTGATAAAAATATTCGTGTAGTACCACTGGAGGATTTTAATTTGAGTAGGTCTGTACCCATCAGCACTGTAGAATCCCTACGGCATTCGGAGTCATCCTGAAGGCTGACGGTCATCTGTCTAGCTATTGTATTACAGTTCTTCGTTTAGCAGCAAGGGTGCTGATGGTTTGAAGCTTTGTTGGTTATTGTTAAGCACCACAGAAGAGTTTATATTGCAGTATTATCCGATCGTAGATAGGTTTCCTGATATATATGTTTTTGTAAATCGTTTCTCGAAAACTTCTTCAAGATATTTCACTAAAAATGTTATATAGGGGGTTTTTAACCTCAGAAATCCAATTGGCTAAGTGAAAACTTTCTGAAAAATAGTTTTCGAAAATGTTTAAGAAGTTCATATTCCCAAAATTACATTGGACTCAAACAAGAGTCAACTTGGATGTACTATGCAAATACATCAATTCCCAGTTGCCAGCATTTGCCGTCACAATGCATAAGCCACAGAGCCAAATTTTTTATTATGTTGGTATCGACTTAAGAATATCCGTTTTTATGCACGGGTTGCTATGTATGACATTTTCAGGGATTAAAAAAGGAGTAGTTTAAATTTTGTTTTACCAAATGATAATCCACGACATACGCAAAGCATAACGTTTAAAATTTCGGATTCGATCTGAGTATGGCCCGATTGTAGATAGGTTTCCAGATATTTATCACTATATGACAGAAAATTATTCCAAATAATTAGTGTTAAACACTTAAGCTTTCCTTATGCAAGAATGATTCAAACATAGGTTCACGATTACTTTATTAGCGATTCCCGTCTGGATTCCGCCCAGATTCACCTACTTCCGTGAAATAAGATCATATTAAAACTTTTGGGCGTTAAAGTTTCGATAAATGATTTTTTTAGGGTTTTTGCCTGTGTAAGAGATATAATAGGTGCCAGTACCGTAAATTAAGCAGCTTTTGAGATATTGGGCTAAAAAGAAATTAAATTGTGTAAGAACCGCATGTTTTTTATCTGTGACTAACGATGACTTTGTAAAATGGTACAAAAACACATAATGTTTTTAAATAAAAATTGTAGAAAATTCAATTGTGAGCAATTTTATGTAAACATTGTATTGTAAAATGTAAAACCTAAAGTTTTTACCATAAAATAAGATACTTAACTAAGTGAATACGTAAGGGCTTACTTGCCGACGCGTTTTGAAACTATCGTTTCAAAGTAGAGTAGAGGCATTGTTTCGTAAAAGGAACGATTGTTTTGAAACGCGTCAGCAAGTAAGCTCTTACGTCATTAGTTCTTAAGTATCTTTAATTATAATTTAATCAGTGAATTCAAGATGATTACAACAAGCAACTTTAAAGTTTTTAGTTTTAGTAAATGTCAACTAAAAAACAGAAATAGCTTGTAAAATATAAATTTTACTAACAAATAACGGTTCAATACAATTGTTACTAATAATTATAATTATACTTAATCCTTGGCTGGAAAAAAGTGTTAATTTTGTTACAGAAATTATAAAAGTATAATAACTAGGAATATATTTAAATAAAACTATTTGTAAAAATAAGCAAATAAATTCATGATTAAAAAGTTTTTGTTAACCGAAGGCAGTTTGAATAGAAACGTTATTCAACAAATTTCTAACAAGAATATTAAAAGTACTATTGGACGAAAAAACAGTAAATTAGAATTTTTATATAGGCTCAAGTTGATAGTATCAGCTAACTAACAATCAGAACATTTCATCTCAGAGAGAGTTTGTGATCTATAAATGTTCAGCATGGTATTACGGATAAGCATATGATTGAACTATTTAATTTTGGTGACCACCTAATAGAAGTCGTGCATTTTTTTTTAATAAACACTACTACCACTTTTAGAAGATATTTCATTATTGATGAGGCATGATATGATATTTTAAATAGCAATTTTTGTTTTGTGATTTATTTTATTTTCATCAATTTGCTGAAAATTAAATTTCCTGCAAGTTTTATATAAAACTATTAACCCGTTTGTTTGTCATGTACTTTACAAAATGCTTTACAATGTTTGCTCGTCAAACATAAAAAACAGGGATTTTTACCGCCAAATATTCTTCGTCTTCCGCAAACGTAACACGAAACTACCAATTACGCCTAAAATTAATGTCTTAAATTTTCGATTAAGACATTAATCCGAGAAAATCCCATTAATTTTTTTTAAATAATTATCTCATTAATTATAGCTAGAAATCCGAGTGAGAATTTGCTAGCAGTAACCTCTTAACGAAGCTTTTCTGGACTATGTTTAGACAAACATTTATCATATTTATCAATGCAGATTCTCCTTCCATGGTATTTACATTTCTTCTTTGATCAATCTATACATAACTGTAACATTATTAATAATACTATCATTATACTACTAAATATTGCTTTAATAAAGTGAAAATAATATTTAATTGCAATTCAAATAAACGATGCTCTGAAAAAAACCATTTTGGTTATAAAATGATAGAAGCAAACTTATAAAATCCAAACTAAATATATCACTAATAATGAGGCAGAAACTACTTGAAGTATTAAAAAAATAATGTTCTTTATTGTTCGGAAAATAAAGATTTCGATGGTCGTAAAAATGCATTTCCAAATTGTTAAATTTAAAATACCTGCATAGATTAAAACCGATGACTGTAGAGACCAATTAATCTCCAACGTAAAACATTAATAATGACGATACACTATTTAAAGACGATAGTGTTTTAAAGAAATTAAACCAAATTTGTCTTATTCAACCTTTAGGATGTATATTAAAAAAACATACATAACAAGGTTCGCTGCAACAGAAATATTACTTAGTTTTAAGGAATGTATTATATTACAAACCCTTACATCCTAAATCCTACCTGAATGAATTGAAATTGAAGTGATCTTTTCTTTCATTTCATTTCGGTCAAAACAAAAATGACCAGAAAATCAAACTTGAACCATAAGTTACCAAAGCTATGAGTTGATAACAACTGCCGATTAGTTATAATAAGCAGTCCTTTTTTGTTTTATCGATATCGAAGGTACAAGATACTGTATAATAGGATATAAGTAGGCTCACTAGCAAACAAGTAAGATGTATGCAGGTAATTAGACTTGGATAAAAGGAATAGATTGAAGTTATTGCCGCAAATTTTCAATATTTTCTCAAGTTTAAACAAAACTATAAATATTGTGTGCCGTAAGCTTTTTTTATTAAAAAAAAGCGTATACTCAGATTAAAATAAGTCTGAATGTGTGTTTGTTTGTTTGTTATTTAATCACGCGATAACTGCTAGACCGATTAGGATGAAATTTGGTGTGAAGATGGTTTAGGTATCTCAATTAGTTATACAAATCTCGATCTGTTTTTATTTACTGCAAAATTATTGTTTATAATCTTAAATTTTACACTGCATCAAAATGATAGTGCCAAATATACTCAAACTCTCTTAAAATATACAAAATTCAATAAATTGAATGTATAAATTAAAAAATAAATATATATTTTATACTTTTAAAAATGCATGTTTTTAGTTTCATAAAATTAACAATTTTTAAAGGTAGAGTTTATGTTTAACACGTCAGTCAGGTCCCGATTACCCAAAAAGGTTTTCGATAGGAGAATTTTTTTCTTTCTTCATAGAAAGTTTTCTGCTGTAATTAACGGTAATATTTTTCTAAATACATTGTTTCAGTCCAATATAACAGCATACGTCATAATATCGCTACTAGGTGAAGTCTAATGAAATCGGTACATTTCTATATACAAAGTAAAACTATTAGGGCTTATATTAACAAAGTAATACAAAAGGCGAAGTTAGAGCCAGATGATTAAGTAATAGAGACCTATTTTGGTTACGGTTGCATCTTATTTTTATTATGACCTTTACTGGGCTGGAGTTTTGGATTCAAACTACTAACAGGGCTCTGGAGTCAGCGCTGAGTATCCATTGTTATACGCCTAAACCATATTCTGACGTGTTTCATTCAGGAGTTTTTATAAGGCGATGTCTTTTCTTGAACTTTTCAATCTATGATTAATCGCAGTATTTCATATATAACTTAAGTAAAGCATTTTTCCAAATATAATGGTTAGTAAAAATTGTTTCCGTCTCGTCCTTCTGTAAAGGATTCTAATTGGTTACTCTCTGAACCCAGAACATCAATATATTCTCACTACAAATACGGTTCAAAGATGGTTCATTTTCCATCGGCAGGTCTACAGTTCGACCACCACGAGAACCGAGCTGGAAGGAATGCGGAAAATGCGGTGACAAACCCAGCTGTTAGTGTATTACCCTTTGCAGAATTGTAAAAACATCACCCCTCCTACCTGCTCACTGTTAGACCTTGCCGTAGCACTGTCAATTAATTCATCTTGAACCTATTTAAATTGCCTAAAAGATTATATCACTTACGTTAGTGATAAAAGTTTCAACTAAAGGTTATATTTTTACTTTCTCACATGACACCGGCACAATATCAACTAAAAAGTTCAGGCGAATGTTCGTGACTGAGCTAATACTAACTGGCGCGTGCGAGAGACAATGCTTTGGGAGTGGAATGGATGTTAGGTAGATGGGATTTTCTGAGAATACTTCCCCGCACCCCTCATACGTCGCCTCGGTTCTCGCGGTGGGTGAACTGTAAAGCCCAAGTACCATACAATAATATGGAAAAACATAACATTTAATCATAGTATAACATCTAAGCTTAAATCCACTCTTTAAAGAAATTTTGTTGATATGGCGTAAAAGCTGTCTTGGCCTGTTCTATTCTCAAATGTAGTTCTTTTCCAATAATTTTCTTGTTTAAGATTGTTGTCAAATTTGTAATAGGGAAACTTGTTTTGTTATGTTTCATTAATTTTAAGATTTTCATTTCTTCGACTTTTTGAGAATTCAAGCAGTTTGATTCTGCATACGTTCAAGGTAAATCCAAACAGTTCGCAACACCCAGCTATACGATTTAT